>JAKCPI010028229.1:0-17812 GCA_023213315.1 Euborellia annulipes | reverse complement strand
CATGACATGACTTCCATTTGCTCTCCATGAGAAAATAAAATAATACTTCCTATTGTAAATAATAATTTAATAGAATAAATAGGCTCATGTGACTTGATCATGAGTTTTAATTATGATTACTTGATTATAAGCAGTTTATTTTTTATCTATTTTCCCTAATATTTGAGATATTTCACATTTCCGTTTAACGCTTCAAATAAATTGGCTCTTCCTGGCTTATCAAATATAATTTTTTTATAAATTACAAATTGTTTGAGAATAATAGTTTGTATTTTTATAGTGCAATTTTTCTATGTGTTAATTAAAATAGTAAACAGAAAAACCTAATCAATTAAACATCAAGAACTTTCTTTATTACTCGTTAGCGAAAGCAGAAATTAGCTAATAATGTTTTTGTTTTATATAAGTTTTTTCCCTTAGGCCATCCTAAAAATTTTGGGTTTTATATTGAACTCCGCAAGATATAGATATTAGTAATGGTGTAGCTATCAATAAGTAAATTTAGGTAATACCTAAGGGCCCATGGGTTTTAATTACCCATTTCTTTTTGATTTTTTTAATGTAATGATAAATTAATAAATTTGTTACAAAATCCATCTTTGAAATTTTATATGTAGGCTACAGATTAAAAAAAAAATATTTTCGGCTTCTTAGGCCAAATAGACTCTTATGATACGATGTTTAAATACGATATATGTGGGGGTTTAAGCACATATGTACAGATTTAATTTTAAATTTTGTGAATTGTTATTAACTGTAAGAGTTTTAGACTATTTTTTCAGTATTTAGTATTTTAATAATCCATTATAAAATAGAACATCCCCTTTGTTTAATACACTAAAAAGTGTTTTATTTTACTGGACCGAAAGACATTATTACCCATATTAATTTGAGATTTTAATTAATACAGAAGTTTTACAAAAAAATCAATCCTGTTAGAAATTTTTCAAATTTAAGAAAATAAAAAAAAATCTTTTATATTTCAACTTCAATCAATAAAAGATAAACCTCTCTAAATATATTTTATTAGGAGATCATTTAAATAAATCGCGGCAAGCAAATCGCTGACCCTTAGAGCGTGAATAAATTTAAAATCATTATAGACCTAGATAAAAAATGCGAAAATAATTTTCCAAAATTTTGCTCTCGAATATGAAGACTGCTTTATAAAACTATGTTAGGAATTACAGTTACTATTTTATTGTTTCAACAAGGGACATATCGAAATATTAATTGGATTCATGAAAACTTCCGCCGGGTAAAAAAAAAAAAATAAATCATCCGCCTAGCATTTCAACACGATGGAAATTCCACTCCGAAATAACTTTTACAAAAAAAATTTATATTTTAAAAATTTTTAATTTAATTTTCTTTATATTTAACAAACAAAAAAGGGGTAATCATAAAAAACAAATTTTAATTAATATCCACTTCGTTTGCCCGTATTATGGATTTTTTTTTTTATTATTAAATAAGTAAAAATAAGAATTTTAATAACACGATATTTTACTGATTATTTTATCACTGCTTTATGATAAAAAAGTTTTGCTTGTGCTTGCATAAGAAAAACAAGCTTGAAAATGACTGAATATGACACTCAGTTTTATTCTCTTTTTATGAGCAATTATTATTAAACAAAGTTTCCTCTGTATTGCTTCCCTGTAAATATACAGTATTTATAATATATGACTTGTCAATCCAAATCTCTTGGTCAAATGTTTTTGAAAATTCTATCTACAAAGCACCGTCAACGTTGAAATTAGGCAAGAACTTGAAACAAGTCCATAGACCAGTAAAAAATAAAAATCATCCTCATTTCCAACCGCGAAGGAAATTCCGCTCGCGTAACCGTAACCGATTTTATAGCACAAGTTTACCCTTTTTACAAAATTTTGTTTTACACAAATGATCTTCAATTCTCAGAATATTATTATCTAAATTTCCCAATTTATATTACAAAGTTGTAGTAAACACTTTATAATTATAGAGTTTGTTTACTAATTTTTCCTTATGGTCATTTACCCTTATAACTTTCCGTAAGAAATTTGATATATCATCAATCAGGAAAAGAGAACTTCGCGAAATTCTTTTCAACTTTTTCTTCACTGAAACCTGAAATTTTTTTCAAACAGTCCTATTTTTTTTAAATTATTTATCTTTTTATACCTGTATTATCTACCGTTATTTTATCAAATAGTGTACTAAATTAAAAATTCTAATAAAGTTAATGCAATACCATAACAAAAAAAACAAAACAAAAAAAAAAACTAGACAACTGATTGAGGTAAATATTTTTTCATTACATTGGAGCAATCAGGAAGGGTTTCGGTTAAACTTCCCCCAGAAGAGAACAAAAACGGTTGTGGCTAACGGCTGGAGGCTTTTTACTTTTTCTTTTTAAAAAATATTTACCTTTTTAAATATTATTAACCATAAACCTCCCCTAAGAGGCGACACGAAGCTTTTAAACAAAATCGGCCAAAAAGTACTAGTACTTTACTGATGTAGTTTTTCAGTTTTTTTCAATTTCCTCAACATTAGCTCCAACAATTAAAATTCAAAAATCAATTATTTTTTAGATACTCTTTAAAATGTATATCCTCATTTTGCCATTGACCACTTTACTCTTGTACTTCATAGGAAAGATAGGAGAAATGGTTGCCATGGTCACAAATTATAAATATTTTCCCATGCTAATAAATTTTACATCTTGCATTCTAATATATCGGCGGAAACTAAATATATGTCGACCCGGAAAATCTGGTGTGACAAGCACAAAACACAACTTATCGAAAGTTGTGTTTTGTGCTTGTCACACCAGATTTTTTCATCTTGAAATTTACCGTATTGCCGGAAACTAAATATATGTCGTCACAAAAAAATCTGGTGGGACAAGATCATAACTTCCGATTACCGAAGGTAAGAGAAAGTTGTGCTGTGCGATCAGTCACACCAGATTTTTTCCCTCTTGTTTTATTAAATACCTGTTTTTATTACATAAATGGATAATAATGCATTTCAAATCTTTAATTAAATTTTATAATATTCCATAAAATTGATACAGTAACTATTCAAAGAAATCACGTCAGAAAATTTATTTTTCCATTAGTATAAATTAATTTTTATGAGTTATTGTGTTTTTGAATTTAATTCATCATTAATAATACTAATTATTTAAGAAAAAAAATTTTTTTTTTAATGATTCACTTGTTTATTTTTTCATTATTCCATAGGTTTATTTATTTCATCCAATTAAATTTAAATGAATCACGAAGGGAAAAAAAAGAGGCATTGTAGGGAAATCCCTTAAAAGCAACTCTTTAAATGTTAGAGAGAGAAGGAAAATTAGTGAATAATAAATTGGATCTCATTTCGTAATTGTGCAAAATAGTATAAGGAAAAATGGAATGAAAGTCACCTATTAATGAAATTTATGAACAACTACTTTCTATTATCTTATTATTATTAGTATATTTATTTTAATTAGAAATTAATAAATATCGACTAATAAATTTTCTTTTCGATTATGTAATTCAAGTTTAACAAATTCAAGGTAAAACCAATCATGTGACCAATATCAACATGAATATAAATATAAATAAAAAAGGTCATTTTCCTCTAAATGAATAGCCCCGGGCGATTAAATTAAAATTTATCCAAAATTATTGTAATACTTCCCGTCTCAAGCGAGAAAAATTTATTTCATATGAATTTGCTACCATTCATTTTAAATAAATATGGATAGGGTGCTAATGGCCTTAGATGCCGAAAAAGACCTTAAACTAATAATAATTTAAAATTCTTTCTATTATTTGTTTTGGATCCATAGCAAGTGGTGATATGGAACCACCCCTAAAAATAAATTAGTAAAAATATATTTGAAGGAAATATATTTATTATTACATTTTTACGCTTGACCTGTGGCTCAGGAGCTTCTGGTACCAAAGGTCAAGGGTTCGCATCTCGTCCCAGCCGAGAAATTTATTCCATTTGAATTGGATACCATTTAATTGAAATAATTAGAGACGGGGTCTAAATGGCCTCCGTTGTCGAAAAAGACCTTAAACAAATAAAACAAAAAAAATTTTAAACACTGGTTAGAATTATAATAAAAATTCTTAAAATTAATTTTTTTATATAGGTAATGACACGGAAAGTCCAAACTAACTCTCCCACAGAAAAATTTATGGCTACGCTCCTGAATTCTAAGATCGAGAATCAACTGAAAATTTTATTCATCTTAAAATTTTAATTACTATAACTAAATAGACTACTAATCATTTATACATACACAAATGAACATTTTCATGGAACTTGATATAATCTCAAAGTCCTCTCAAGTTTTTTTTTTTTCTAAGATTTAAATAAAAAAAAAACTTTTCGGGCTATTTATTTATTTATTATAACTTTTTTGACCTTTGGCACACTGCCCATTTTGAATACCAATGCAAATTACGCACTATATTATTTAAATTACATAAATATTTCATAGGTAGGTTAAAAAAACTAATAAATAGGAGGGAAGATCTAAATGCATATAAACGACTCTTAAGTAAAGTTGTTGCTAGTACTACAGTACATAACATATTTTATATACCATTATTTTAATTAACAGAACAATTTTATATTGTATTTTTACTAGGGTCCCACCGAAAAAAGATTTTCAGCCGAAACCGAAACCGAATTTGGGCCTCAATCTTAGTTTCGGCCGAAACCGTAACTAACCGAAACTTGTATTTCCTATCAGGGGCGTATATAGAAATTTTTTTTCAGGGGGGGGGTTACGCCTTAACTCAAAAATTTTTCTGCGGATAATTTTTTTTTTAAAGAAACTAAATTTTTTCTGCCCCGCAGAACCTTTTTTGCGGAACAAGTTTTTTTTAGAGGCACGAAATTTTTGCGCCCGGCCGAAACAATTTTTGGCCGAAACCGTAACCGAAACCGAATATTCGGTCGTTCCTAATTTTTACTTCTTTTAATTACTTATATTGGGGGGGGGGGCGATAAAATTTTCGAATAAGTAGCTTCTAGGTTCTAATACTTCTAATATTTTTTTATTTACTGGGCCTAACTTTATTAATTTTAGAATATTATTAACTCAAAAAACTAACAATTTTTGTTGTTGGTTAAATAATCAGAATTTTTTTTCTGAAATTAGAAATTTCTGTTCCGTATATACAGAAATTCAATTTTTTTTTTTTTAATTTGATCACATTCCCCAGAAGAGACCACAATATCAAGAAAAAAACACCACCCGATCCTTCCCACCCCAGCATGCATTTTTTTAATTTTTCTTCCAAGGTGAAGACATAAATATTCTAAGATATTTATTATTCGGTCATGGCACGATTTATATTATAGAAATCTGATTTCTTTATTTGGCTTTCAAGTTTATAGTTTATTTACTTTTATTCCGGCTAATATAGATTCTTTTAATGAGAGTTAAAATGACACGTGGAAAAAATATAAACTAGATATAAAAGTTAAGATTAAGTCGTTTATATTTTAGTTTTAGATGATATTTGGTTTTACAAGCGTTCGACCTTAACAAGGTTGTGTTGATAATATGTATAGTGGTGCTCCCTAAAAGATAGGCAGCCTTTCTTAGCGAGAAGAAAAAAAGTTCCGCTTTTTCATATAGTCTTTCAATATTTTGACTCAATTTAGCTAATAGAATAAAAATTATTTTTTGTAGATATTTTTAATCAAGTCCATGAAACACATATTATTATTAAGTAGGATTCCAAAAAAATTGTGAGTCTTGGTTTAAATTCTTTCTGGTGTAGTGAATCCAAAAAATTAAAGACCCTGGTTCGGTCTCCGATTGTTATCAATCAGTAAAAATTTTATTTTAAAATAAAAGAAATGAGTTAGACCAATAATAAGTAATATTAATTAAATTTTTAACAAAAATTTATATTAACTAGGTCCGCTCCCCGCGAAAGCGTGGAGGTTCTGGTTCGACTCCAGGGGAGCAGTTTTTGCCCAATCGAACTCGAACTTATCCCGCAAATTTGTTATCTTAAAAAATTTATTATAATATATACATATACGTATATTTTCGGATATTTTGATATTACTAAAGAATGATTTTAGGTAAATATAATAGGTAAATTAAAACAAAAAAAAGCGAGGTGATAGATAACCCGAGTCGAAATTTAGCCCCTCTTTTACCCCTCTGGCCCTGAATAAGTCTGATTTAGAGCACTTTAAAGTCGATCTAGCTCCGACATTGAACCCTGAGATCATATTATTTACTAATAGGCTCTAACTTTTAGTTTCACTTTGGTCCCGAACTGGTAAAAATGGAAATTTATATATACCATTTTGGGACTCAAAGTCGAACCTAATTTAACATCATCTATGAACCCCCAAGACCTAAATATGAAGTTAAATTTCTACTCGCGAAGTGTCAATATATTATTAATTGGTATTAACACTTGATAATTATTTCTACACTTGGGGTGTCCGCTTGAGAATTGGTTTAATTTAGCTAATCATTAATAAATGATATTCCAACTAGAGTCAACGGTTATCAATTTAATTAATTTCTTCTTTTTTTTTCAGAAAATATCAGATTCCGATGACTCACGCGGATGTAGAGGCGGCGATGGCCGCGGCTTCCCCGTGCCAATGTGGTAAAGAGAGTATGGCCCCAGCTGCAGGTGTCTATCGAAATCAAGGACGTGTCAACAGTCGCGAGTGCATTTGTAAGTTCATTTTACCAAAAATATATAGGTCTAATATATGGTTTCAAAAAAAATTTTTTTAAATATGAGTCTTTTCGCATCTTGACTTAAAATGATACATTTTAATTATTAATTACGATATATATTGGGGTCTAGGCAATTTCCAATTGTATGAACAAAGACAAAATTAATCTTTGCCTGTTTTCGCCAATTGTCTCAATACCAATTGTATAGAAAAAATTCGTTCATGCAAAAGTCTGTCGCTGAAATTTTCATTTTCATTTATTCTTGCCTCCGGCTCTGAAGATGGCCTAGTCCAGTGGGCGAAATGTCAGAAATAATTTTGGCTGCATATGTTGTTTTTTTTTTTTGCTCCGCCTTATTAAATATGTTTCTGTTAACGAATTCAAATTTATCTCACTGTTAACAAAAAAATCTCTTAGTTTTTACTTTTATTTATTTATTTATTTATTTTTTTATTCTGCCCCTTTGGCATACTTGTACTTATTTGGCCATTGTACTTATTTCTTATTGAAATTGCGTCCCCTCCCCCCCGTTTTTTAAAATAATCTGAATAATTATGTGGATTTTATGGAAGTAGTCAAGGGCGGATTCAGTGATAATTTTTATTTAAAAAAGTTTTTTTTAATTTTTGATAATTTGATTAAAAAAAAAAAAAAAAAAAGGGATCTTAATTTTACCAAAAAATCAAGAAAAATAATTTCTGGGAGTTCGGAGAGATGTAGGTAATTTTTTTTTTTTTGTTAAACAAAAACCTTTATAACTTTTTACCTCCATTTAAATAATTATCTAATCAATTTAAAATAGGTATATTTAAAATTTTAAAATATACTTTACAAAGTGGAGCCGCGCCTGAATAACAATAGCATATTATATAAATATGTGTAGCTCATTATATCTTGAGTTTTAACATCCAACAGATTTTTTGAAAAATGGGACTAGGACTACTATTTAAAAAAAAATTTTGCATATTCTATAAAAATATATTAAATTCTCTTTTACCGGCTGATTGCATGCATGCAAAAAATGTAGGCATTTTGTTTTATTTATAATTATATACGGGTATTGCACCAACAAAAAAAGCATGATCTTTGACCTCAAAACAAATATTTTAAAATAATTTATACTAATTGTTATTTTTTTAAGTGTTTTTTGCTTTGATGATGATTTTTTTAGTCTTTTCGGCATCTTGGGCCATATAGATTTTAACATATCTAAATTTATATTCGATATTTTAGGGAGTTCAGACCCATTTGGTATCCAAATGATTTAAATAAATATTCATCGGGGGGGGGGGGGGGGTTCGAACTCTTGCCTTTTGATTTTGACACTATAATTTTGATGATACTTATTGAATAATTTCATTATTCAAATTGATTTAATTTATCTAAATTTGCATGCTAAACTTCACAAAACTTTTCATCTGTTTTTTTAATTAATTGGTTCTTTTAAACTCATTATTTCTATTTTTATATGATTTTATCATATCCTTTGCATAATAAAACAAGAATAAAAAATAAAAATAAAAAGTAAAAAATATAAACACAAAAGAACTAAGAGTTAAGTACACGTGTATATAATAATAAAAAGAATAAAATTAAATTTTTCTTTCCTTATTAAAATTCAAAATAGAAAAGAAATTTATCTATTTTTTTTTAACCTTTTGAAGCCAATAAAGAATTATCTAATTTCCTCTTTTACTTCTATAAATCAAAAAGTGATGGACGATTTTAGCTAATTTTAGCTTTTACAAAAGATATTTTATTTTATTGACAACACACACACCAAAATACTTATTGAAAATTTCGACAGTTACTTAGTCATTGCAAAAATGAACGAATTTATGTATCCTTTGATATTGAATGAGAGGCGCCTGCCCTACAGAGAATGCAACCATCGACGCATGTTTGTTTTATTGGTTGTCTATTTTCATTTCAGTTGGTCTGTTTACTTGAAATATTCTCGTCCGCTTACATTCACAGAACCCATGTTCATCCGTGGGTTGTTTAAAATAAATAACTTAATTTTATAAAATTGATATTTACTAAATTATTTCTAATGCATAGAAATTACTTTTTGTTTTTAAAAGAAAATTCCTAGCAATTAGAATTCATTAAATTAAAAGAATACGGGAAGTTTCTAATTTGACAAAACAAACTTAAACAAAATTAAGTTTTTCCTTTACTTTTAGGAAAAAAATTTAGTGTAAATTTCCCGTTTTAAAGAAAAAGGTTTTTCATTCACTCAAATCATTCACATATTCTTTTAATCTTCATAACATTTTTTTCAAAAAAAGATTAAAACTAAAACAAATTTGACTGATTGAGAATTAATTTTTAAAACAATATTTCTATGTCCAGTAGCAGAAGACGATCCGCCGAAACCATTCCGGCATGGTTTAGTGCCCTGGCTGCGTCACAAGGCCAAAAATACCTTCAAGCGTAAAGTTCTTCTGAAACGCCTTCCGATTATCAACTGGCTTCCAAAATATAAAGCTCCTGATGCTCTCGGGGATCTCGTTGCGGGAATCACTGTCGGTCTTACCGTCATTCCACAAGTAAGCCCAACATTAATCATTATAATAAAACCATAATTCAAGGTTATCACGATTGTTTTTAATCTCTCTCACTTTTCAACATGAATATTATTAATATTAAAAAGAAGTCAATACATATTTTTTTTTGAATACCTTCGCTTTATTTAGCCTAAATAATTAACTAACAATAAAAATAAAAAATCTGGTGTGACTAGTCGCACAGCACACAACTTTCTCTTACCTTCGGTAATCGAAAGTGCTTGTCACACCAGATTTTTTTTTGTCGAGATATATTTAGTTTACGACAGTACAGTACATTTGAATTCAAGATGTAAATTTTTTTTTTAAAAACATTCACACTTTTTTCTCATTGACACTCACACTCACACACACATTCACACTGTCTTTTCGGCAACTCATACCATTTAAGACTTTAGACGATAACCGTTATTGATTTAATATACATATATGGGGCCCAGGCATTCTTATTTAAGCCATTTGGTATCCAATTGGCTTAAATAAAATCATCGGACTGCCTGGGTCCGAACCCGCGACGTTCTGTATACGAGGTTAGCACGATGTAAAATTTGGGGAGATTATTTATATTATGGTACCATGACAACTATTTCTCCTATGAAGTAAAAGAGTAAAGTGGTCTTCAGAAGATTTCAATGGCAAAATGAGAAAAAACATATTAAAGAGCATTTAAAAAATAATTGATTTTTGAATTTTAATCAAAATCGTTGGAGCGAATTTTGAGAAAATCGAAAAAAAAAAAAAACTGAACAAGTACATCAGTAAAGTACTAGTACTTGGCCGATTTTGTTTAAAAGCTTATTTTTGAGCTCACAGGGGGTGTCTAACTTAAATTTAAAATTTCAACAACCATTCCTTCATGCTTTAAATTGGATAGACTCACACACAGACAGGCAGACCATGTTGCGAAAATCACTTTTTTGGATTCAGGGGACCTCAAAACGTGTATATCCATCAAACTCTCGACATCGAATTTTTGACATGAATCCAATACTTTCTCTCTCTATGTATTTTTATTCAAAGTAAAAATAACATTCACAAATAACTTTTTTCTTTCCAATAATATGAAATTTAATATTTTCTTATTCAATATCAACTTTCCCAATACATATTTGATTATACAACCCCCAAAAATCCCATAACGACCCACAAATTCTATTTCCATTTAGAATATTATACCACTGAGAATACCTCTTGATCTTAAAAGAAGATATGAGATCAATTTTTTTAATAAAAATACTCAAGAACTAAATCTTTTTCATACATTTTTCGACAGATTTTTTCTTTCTCATTTTTATTTTTAATATTACAGATTTTTAATATTTTTACAACTACCATTTCATTCGATATCTAATACTTAATCGATTTTACTTTTTTCGAATTTAATTATATTCCTACTCTATTTATTTTATTTAATTTTACCTTACTAAACTATACTCACTTCTGATAATCACACTACATTCAAATACTTCTATTTAATTAATTAAAAGAGGAATAATAAATCGTGGTAAGAAAAAAAATGTTAAGGAAAAAAATAATAATTCAATAAAACTAGATTATAATCTTCCATTATTCCGGTTTTATATATTGATGAAAAAAAATCAATCAGGTTTCACGTTAATATAATCGATATCGACATTTTCTCTTTGCTCTATTGTTCCTCTAAAAGAATCGTAGTTATTAAATTATGTGATACTCTCGCCTTTAGAGATTTGACTGTTTTTGGTTGCCTATCTTTCAGTAAACCACAACAAACTCTTTTCTGCAAATCATGAAATTAAAAAAAAAAAAAAAATGGGACAAATCTTGGGAGTCCCTCACTCAGGATCCTAGTTCATCGATCTTTTTCAGGGCCAAAAACCAAGACCTTGAAAATTTTATTTTATTTTCACCGTAATAGATGGCACGTGGTTATCACGCACTTAGTTTATTAGACAATTATTATATGGTACTAATAAATCTAATTTTCCTTTAATTTTTTCTATTTAACTTTATATGAAGATATTATTTACAAATTATAAACGGACAATAAATTGAGCTTAAAGTATATTTATTTAGTAAAATACAATAGGGAAACAAAAAATAATTGTCCATTAAAAAATTTAATAACTTCGTCATGGTCCGTACTAAAGTGATTTAACTCTTGTGCTAGGAAACATTTGGATGGGATTTAAATGGTCTTACAATTAGATGCTGAAAAAGATCTAAGAGACTTTTTTTTTTTTTTTTTTTTTTGGGCCCCCGGGCCCCGGAGACTTGTAGCTATATTAATTAATATGCCCCCCCAACCCGCCCCAAAAAATTTTAAATTTTAAATTCGAGATTTAGCTAACATTTTAGCTCCCCCGTGCACCTCTGTTGGCGGCCCAGGAAGTATTAGATGAAAATTTAATTTTTTAAGAAAATTACTTCATTTATTTGTTTAAATAGGTATCCATTTGGATCTTGTTTATTCATCTGAGAGATGAGATTCAGCCAGTTAGTACTGGTTATTTAAAATCTCTTTTTAAAAGTTTTATAACATTTGAACCGGTTGTAATGTTTTTATAGAGATTTTTTTTTGAGGAATACTATTCAATTATTATAAATAATTGCTTATTACAATCAACAATTATACTTCACTAAATATTTTAATGGTTTTTGGAATGATGTCTGTGTGTGTGTGTGTGATGTCTGTGGTTATTTTTTTCGTCAACGAAAACTCAAAACTCAAAGGTAAAGGCCAAGAAGTGAAAAGCTTTGGGTAAACATAGGGGGCGCTCTAGAAGAGGAGGGGGCAATATTTATTATATTGTTCAAATATTTAAATGAGAACTCTATTACTTTCTCTTACCCATATAGGAATATATATATAGAGATAAAGTATTGGATCAAAAATTAGATGTCAAGATTTTGAGGGATATACATGTTTAAGAGGTTTTTGCAACATGGTCTGTCTGTTTGTGTGTGTGTGTGAACAAAATATCTCAAGAACGAAAAGTGGTTGAAATTTTATATTTAAGTTGGGTATCCTCCTGGGACTTGACACCAAGCTTTTGAACGAGATCAGTCAAAAAGTACTAGTATACTGATTCACTTTTTCAGTTTTTTTTTTCGATTTTCTCAAAAATTGCCTCCAACGATTTTGATTAAAATTCAAAAATCAATTATTTTTTAGATGCTCTTTCAAATGTATATTCTCATTTTGCATTTGAATTCTTTTGAAGACAACTTTATGGTACTCTTGTACTTCATAGAAAAGATAGAAGAAATGGTTGCCAAACAAAATATAAATATTTTCCCATGTTTATAAATTTTATATCTTGAATTCTAAATATATCGGTGGAAAATAAGTATATCTCGACCCAAAAAAATCTGATTCTCCAAGCACAGAACACAATTTTCATTTGCAGAAAGGTAAGAGAAAGTTGCTGTGCGACCAGTCACACCAGATTTTTTTATATAGAGATTATACCCATTGAGGCTAGGTGGATCTTTACCGAAAGGTTGCAATAAAGAGTGTTTATAATTATTAAATAGAGGCTCAATTATTACCTGCATCCTCTTTCTTTCCAAAGATATTTTCTACAGCCACGATCAGCTATTCCCCCCCCCCCCCCCCCCCCGCCGGCCCTGTTCAATAATAAATAATTCGTGAAGCAAAAAGTTTGAAAACCCAGGTATATATAGGACTCTATCAAAGGATGTAATCACACTAGTGCAAAAACACATTTACTGCCTTTTTTTTCTTAAAGGTTTCCTTATATAAGTTGTTTATTTTCTTTTTTCTTTGTTTTTTAGTCTCTGGCCTATTCGAACGTAGCAGGACTTCCTGCTCAATACGGTCTCTATGGTTCATTTCTTGGGTGTTTTTTGTACATTGTTTTGGGCTCTTGTAAAGATGTCCCCGTTGGTCCCACCGCCATCGTCTCATTGGTCACCTATCAAACAACCGGAGCACTTAACTTCAACCATCATTACGCAATTCTCCTTGCTTTTCTAAGCGGATGTATTGAAGTCGCTATGGGTATCCTCGGCCTCGGTAATTATTACCTTACTCTTTTCAAATTGTTAAATTTGAATTTATAATTTATTAAAAATGGAAAATCTTATAATTATTATAATTTTATGGGTGCACTAATTTGAAACAAGTAATTGGCAATAATCTTTAAAGGACGAATATTTTGAATACATAATCACTATTTTATTTTTTTCACGTTTATCTTCTCAGAGAGAAGAATAAATAAAAAAAATAAAAATTTCAAGATGGGAGCCGTTCGGCATTGCTTCACAGCATTGATCTTGGTGGCTTTGCTCTACTTGCCATGACTCCCGGCCTATTTCGTTTGTTTAATATTTTATTTAGGTGTTCTTATTCAAGCTGTTACGGACTTTTAGATCTACTATTTTCACCCAAATCCGAGAAAAACCCTGACTTTTAACTTATTCAAAAGAAATTTTAATATATTAGCTATAAAAGTGCCGCTTATGAAATTCCAGAGCTCTAAAGAAAGACATATCATAATCTTTACTATTCCCCTGAATGAGAGACTGAGATAAGCATGAGAGTCGTGCTGGTTGCCTCCGCCCCTATCCTCCATAGTTTTTTTTTTTTTTTTTTTTTTTGTCTTTTTTTGAATGGAAGAAGATAGAATTACGAAATAATAGCCATTTTAGATAGATTCATTCCCTATTTATTTCAATTTGTTGAAATATTTGAGTTTAAAGAAATTTAAAGAAGTTTTTTTGAATAATTCTCCAAAGTTGGCAACTCTGCCACGCTTCCTCTTTTTCAATCATGTTATCAAAGAGATGTCAAAGCGGCGTGTCAAAGAGACTCGAAGACCTTTGAAGGTAGCCGAAGCCATCCATCTTTGAAGAAAATTCGACTCTAATTCATTATATATACATAACATCCATTATTTTGAGTGATACAGTTTAATTTATAGGTGTATAGTTCATTTCGGAATGATACAAGACAAAGTAAGAGAGTGATTTTTACTTTCTCTTATTTATTTTACTATGATAAAATTTATTTACTAATCTTAGAGAATTTTATTATATTTAAAATATCTTTTTATCTTCACCCACCTTTATTTGTTACTTGTGACAAGTTGATATTATTTATAAGCATTGGCTATGTTTAAAAAAAATATATAATTTACAAAATTAGATCTGAACAACTTTATATCATATTTGATTGATGAGCCTATTTATGCAATTTTAAATGCAAATTTGAAATTAATAAAACCTTCCCCAAATTATAATTATGTTAATTCCTTTGTTCAGTAACTTGGGAAGCCGATAAATTTTTTTATAATAAAGAAACAAGTATTTTCTTTCTTATTACCTGACACTTTTTGTCGAAGAAAGAAAACACTTGTTTCTTTATTATATTTGCAATTCCACTTATTATTTTATTTTTGCAATCTTATTGGTATTTTAACTGGCTTATAAAAGTTTTAAAATTAAAGTAAATTTCAAATTTATCTATTCAACCTTTATAATGTGATATTATCTTAAAAAAGATGATTTTCATTTAGGTTGAACAGTCCCTTCTAACAATTCAAAATCATTTTTACAAAGCCACGATTTATATTTTTCTTTATTCTTACAGGTTTTGTGATTGATTTTATCAGTGGTCCAGTTTCAAGCGGATTTACTTCAGCTGCTGCTCTTATTATCATAACATCTCAAATTAAGGATATTTTTGGAATCAGCGCAAAAGGAAATACTTTTATCCAACAGTGGGAAAGTCTCATAAAAAATTTTCCTCATTCAAGCCTGCCAGATGTTCTTTTAGGAGTTTGCTGCATTGTTGTTCTCCTTTTGATGAGAGTAAGTTTTTCATATTTGAAAAAAATAACTAAAAATTCATGAAATTTTTTAGAATTTTTTTTATTTTTCTCTTAAATGCAAACAAATCAGAATAATATCCTAATAAATAATTATTTGCTAATGATGAGAAAAAAAATGATGATACATAAAAAAATTTATATTTAATAATCAAATTGTCAAGGAAGAAAAAAAAGAATAATTTTTCTATTCCACTATTAAACATTATCATTATATATTTATCATTAATATAATTTTTTTTTTATTTTTAGTTATTAACAAAAGTTCACGTGGGTCCAATTCAGCCTGAAGCACAAACAAAATCTCAAAGAATAATAAATAAATCATTGTGGTTAATCGGCACTTCGAGAAATGCCATTTTGGTTATTGTCTCCGGAATCGTAGGTTGGCAGGTAAATAGAATAAACATTAAAAGAGACAAAAAAATTATGATAATTAATTCTCCACTATAATTTTTTTTACACAAAAGATTGAAATTCAAGGTCTAAAACTATTAGGTTACTCATAAATACGAGTAATTGCTTATATAGTATTCTTGTATTTTTAAATTAAATCATAATAAATTACATAATAATACATAGGAAAAAGATAGTTCAAATTAATTTCACTACATTATTATACTAATTCTTGCAAAAAATAATTTGTAGATTTTCTTAATTGTGAGTAGCATCTGAGAATTCTGAAATTTAACTACTTAAATATAATAACTTCTTTTATTAAATAAAATTTTCTATTTTTTAAAATTATACTTAAACACTGTATTATCTATTTTAATTCTTTCTGTTAATCAATTATTTAATTAAATTTAATATTCCAGTGATGTAACAAGAATTTGCATCTTAAGGATCTTATGAATTTTTTTAAAAGAACTCTCTCCCTTGGCATCATTAATGGTTAATAATATTTGAAACAATTGCAAACATTTTTAAAAACCCGGCTCTGCTCCAGTAAAAAGAAATTTCATTTCAATAGCTTCAAAATTATGGTTGCTGGAACCTCTCAAAACCAGCACCTCCACACGCGCACCTTAACTACCAAACCCTCCTGCCCTCTCACTTCTTGATAATTTTTTCGTTAATAAATTAACGTTTTTATTTTTTCCTTCAGTATTACTCGGACGATACACCCTTTCAACTGATTGGAGAAATTCCTCCTGGATTACCAAATGTGCAAGCACCGCCCTTTGGATTTACTGAAGGAAACACTACAGTATCTTTTGGACAAATGGCATCTGATTTGGGAACAGGGATCATCATAGTTCCTTTGGTGTCTTTACTTGAAAACATCGCCATCTGCAAAGCTTTTTGTAATTACAATTTTTTATTTTTTTTTATTTAATTTATTTAGAATAATTTAATTTAATAACAAAATTAATTTAATAAATTATTCACTTTTAGCAAACGGAAAATCCGTGGATGCTTCTCAAGAATTAATTGCCATTGGGATAGCAAACATTGGTAATTCGTTTGTCCAAGGTTTTCCAGGGTCCGGATCTTTAAGTAGGAGTGCCGTTCTAAACTCATCTGGTTCTAGAACTACCCTTAATGGATTATACACAGGTTTGAATAAAAATTTTTAATTAATCCAAGAATATAAAATTAATTGTTAAATTCTCATTACAGGTGTATTAGTAATTTTGGCTCTTCTTTTTTGTACACCCTTATTCTTTTTTATTCCAAAATCCGCCCTGGCAGCTATAATTATTGCAGCTGTTATATTTATGGTGGAAGTGCACGTTGTGATACCTATGTGGAAAACCAAAAGTAAGTATATTTTAATTTTTTTTTTTTTCAATTTCATTTAAGGTCTTTTTCGGCATCGAAGGCCGTTTAGACCCCATCTCTATTTATTTCAATTAAATTGGTAGCAATAACTAAAGAAAAAAATTTCTGTACTTTCGATTCTTCCCTCGAAATTCTTACTGTTTTTTTCATTTTTTATATATTAAAATTTTATTGTATTTTATTTTAATTTTGTATTTAATGAGAATACTTCTCACCATTTTCAGAGAGTGATCTCATCCCTGGTATTGGAACATTTATTGGATGTCTTGTTCTCCAATTGGAATATGGAATTCTTGTAGGAATTGGAATTAACATTTTATTCATTCTCTACCATGCTGCTAGACCTAAGATTACCGTTGAAAGTGCTACTGTAAATATCTATACCTTTGTTTCTATTTTTTTGATATAGTATTTATTTTTTCTAATAATGTTTTTTATTTCTAGTCTCAAGGAGGTGTGGAATATCTCATCTTAACACCTGATCGTTCTCTCATTTTCCCTTCTGTTGATTATGTACGAAATCTCGTAACAAAAAAGAGCATAAAACAGGGACTACCAGTAGTAATAGACTGCACTCATATTTATGGAGCTGATTTCACAGCAGCTAAGGTAAATTACCACACTTTTGATTTTATATTATTAATATTAAAAAAAAATATACATGCGTTCAACTCATTTCCAATTTTGAGATATCTCAATTCTAAAAAAACCTAATTTCTTATACAGTATATTTGTGTTTTAATTATTTATTAATGGAATTTTATATTATAATTTTCTTTAATTTTATATGATATTATTATTTTCTTTCAAAATTACAATAATTTCTCTATTTGCTTCAAATTAATATATATATATCTATACTATTATATAAAAGACAATCTCTGTCTGTCTGTCTGTCTGTCTGTCTGTCT
>JAKCPI010028228.1:0-33426 GCA_023213315.1 Euborellia annulipes | reverse complement strand
AAAAAAATACACAAATGGAAAGAATACATAAATATGTCTCTAAACATTTCCTATGGAGAAATCGTAAATTTAAAAATTAATAACTCAAAAAGTGATAGGAATTTCGGGATTAAAATAGTACTGTAATCCCTAGAAGGTCCTCTTTAAGAATAAAAAATTTCATTTGAAAATTCGAACGGGAAGTTGCCTAAATAGAGCGTGACAAACAGACAGACAGAGGGACGGACATTAGCGAATTATATATATAGATTGCATTCATGGAACGGAATTTTTATAAAAATTACTGTCATGGAATGCTCAGCTATTTTGGGTCATTTTGGATGGCTAAAATTAACGATTTGCAAAATATCCCTTGATTGTACTGAGGATGATTCCATATCACTGGGATCGAAATATCTACAAATAAACGGATAATACGCCAAATTATTTATTTTTGGCCAACGGTCCTTAAAACAAAATTGAAAGAATTTTTTTATCCAGATGACATGTAACTTAACTCCCCGAAACGTCACCAAATTGTAAATAAAGAATTTTGTCTGAAAAAGACGTCTTGAATTGATTTTTTAATAAATCCACGGTCTCCCTCTACAACTTCTTATCTGTAGTCTATTGGTATTAACAAAAATAATGGAACACGTGTTCTTTCCCTAAATTCGCTATTGTATTTTTATATTTTTAAATTCGAACATAAGTAAAGGAAAGAAAAACTAGCTAAGCCCATCTTTTTTAATTAACTTATTTTAGATAATCCAAAAGATTTCATTTCAAGTTAAAGGTGGAAAGCGAAAGAACAATTTATTTAATTTTTTTTTTCAATAAGACATTTGGAGTAAATCGGAGTGGTTTTTTTTTTCAGTATGATTTTTTTTTCTCTCTTCTCTTATTCTGTAGCTCCAGTTCCAATTCAATAGGCGATCAGTGGGTGGGACGAAAACCGGGTGAGATGGTCCGGAAAGTTTAGCCCTCCCCAAATGGGCCCTCCCCCCAACTCATCCTATCCTGTCCTGCAGAAAGCAGCTTCCTTCCTTATCTCGACGTTTCCCGTCGGCTGCCCTCCTTCATACCCACACCATCGAAAAGACACTTGTCATCGGCAATTCGCTCCAGATGACCTCTATCTATCTATATCCCCGATGAATGAAAACTTGGCATTAACACGCTTATGGTCATTACAAGTCGACTGGAAAAAATGAATATCATCCGAGTATAGATAGAAAGGAAGGGAAGTGATTTTAGTTAATCGAGTGAAGTGGATACAAGTCGCTTTAGATTAACATTTTCAGATAATAGCAATCCCTTAATTCGTATTTGGTGTCAAGTTCTTTGTTTGTCATCAAGTGGCTTGTTTAATTCTTGAAATTTTATACCGCCCACTTCAAAGATTTTTATGAATGGAGTTTTTTTTTTCAACAACTTTTCTCTCTTATCACAAGGAAATAATAATAAAGGTAGATGTTAGTTTGGAATATAACTAGGTGGATTATTTTAAGACAAACAAAACAAAAAGATAAAAACTTTAAATGAGGAAAATATTTAAAAGTAGATCAATTCAAGTGTTAAGTCCTTCACAAAAATGTGACTGGTTGCACAGAACACAACTTTCTCTTACATCCCGCAATTGAAAGTTGTGTTTTGTGCTTGACACACCAGATTTTTTTGTTTCGAGTTTTATTTGTGTCCTCTGTAGCCGAAAAGGATATTAAAAAAAGAGCAATCATAATTTTTAGAGCGAATTTTGGAAAAATAGAAAAAAAAACTGAAAAACTTCCTCAGTAAAGTACTTTTTGGCCAATTTTGATCAAAAGCTTATTTTCGCGCCTCAAGGAGGTGTCTAACTTAAATACAAAATTCCAGCCTCGTAGCTTATTTTTTTCATGCTTTATTTTGAACATACTACACTCAGACAGACAGAACATATCGCAGGTGTACTTTTTTGGACACATGAGACATCAAAACGTGTATTTCCGTCAAAATCTCGGCTCGTTTTAAACATGAATGCAATATTTGCTCTATATTTAACATAAATAGGTAAGATAAAGTAAAAATACCCAAACTGAGTTGTAATAAGAATGGATTGAGTTCAATAACAAAGTTATTTTCAAGTAGCCGGAAAGTTTACGGTGTCATTATTAATTATTCCAGATTTTATTTTTAGATGAAATCTTTAATAAATAGCTAGAACAGCTATGATTTTTTTTTTTCAAATAGTACACTTAACCAGAAATTATAATAGAGAGACTGAACATGAAACAGTTTTGTTGAAGGTCCTTGCGAGGACTTTTGGATAAAAGAAATAAATAAACCATATATGGCCAGATATTTAGAAAAAAAATAACATGACAACTGCTCTGCGTTTTGAAAGCGTGAGTCGAGCACCCGAAACGTTGGAAAACATATTGAATTAAATCCTGTATGCCTACATTAGTTGATAGCCATCGATAATATACAATTTATGTATAATATAAAGTACCGGTACGTTTTTCAAAAATAAATAAATAAGTTATAACGTCATCCTAATCAATATGAAGTGATTAAATAAATGATTTTTGAAATACTCTTTAGGAAATTAAAATCCATGAAAAATATTTTTGTAGATATTGAATAAGTTATAATAAGACTTTAGAAAATTCGACTATAAAAAAAAAGTGTAAATAGAATAAAATCAAGCACCCTGCATACATAGGCAGGGGGGAATAATTCCATGGGCTAAAATTTTAATAAAATTATTTTCATGATATTTTTTCACTCTTAGATAGCCCGGCCCCCTTTAAAAATGGAGTAGACACTTTTCTACTGAGAGCTTCAATATGATATATACTCTATTATAAAATTTTAGCCTTTTTAAAAAATTAATCCATTAAATTAATAAAATAAAGAGTATTAGTCTAATTTGATAAAAATCTTAGTAATAAAAAATAGCATTTAATATCTTAATTCATTTCTAGAAGACAATTAATTATTATCTTAAAGCTTAACAATAGGATAGGCCATTTCTTAGATTTGATAAGAAATCTCAAATTTAGATATTAGGTTATGTAAATTTATGGATATACCCAGTTTTACCTTATTTTTTTTTTATACAAATTTGGCTTGGACAGTAGAGAAAGAAAAAGTTTCTCCACCATTTGTGAATGTTTTTTTTTTTTTGTTTCTGTGAACAAAATATCTCAAGAACGAAAAGTGCTAGGGAGTTGAAGTTTTATATTTAAGTTAGGCACTCGCTTTGGACATGACACGAAGCTTTTGGACAAAATCAACCAAGAGTACTAGTACTTTACTGATGTACTTTTTCAGTTTTTTTTCGATTTTCACAAAATTCACTCCTACAATTTTGATTAAAATTCAAAAATCAATTATTTTTTTAGGTTCTCTTTAAAATGTATATTCTCATTTTGCCATTGAAATCTTCTGAAGATCACTATGGAGAAATCGTAACTTTAAAAATTAATAACTCAAAAAGTTATAGGAAATTTCGGGATGAAAATAATTTTCCTGTAATCCCTAGAAGGTCCTCTTTAAGAATAAAAAATTTCATTTCAAAATTCGAACGAGAAGTTGCCTCAAATAGAGCGTGGCAGACAGATGACGGTCGGACAGACAGACAGACAGAGGGACGGACATTAGTGGATGATATATATAGATTGCATTCATGGAATGGAATTTTTATAAAAATTGCAGTCATGGAATGCTCAGCTATTGTGTCATTTTGGATGGGTAAAATTAACGATTTGCAAAATATCCGTTGATTGTACTGAGGATGATTCCATATCACTGCCATTGAAATCTTCTGGAGATCACTTTACTTTTGTATTTCATAGGAAAGATAGGGGACATGGTTCCTATGCTAATAAAATATAAATATTTTCCCATATTTATAAATTTTACATCTTGAAATTCGAATGTACCGTACTGTCGGAAACTAAATATATGTTGACACAAAAAAACTGGTGTGACAAGCACAGAACACCGTGCGACTAGTCACACCAAATATTTTTTTCTATGCTCTACACATATTAATGATTAATAATATTTAGTCTCATTTTAAAATTTTGCGACCTATGTGTTTCATTTTATTTAAAATTATTTTGGGAAATGTAAAATGCAAATAATTGATTAATATTTTAAAATGATAGCCAAAAAGTTAAAAGTACAGTAGAAGAGATAAGAGTAATGTTGACCTGCTACCTCAAAATAACCTGAACGCGATCTTTTCTTTTTTGTCGAAAATGTCTTATTTTATTTTTGCCCTTGCCCCTTGGCCGAGCTTATGGTTAAGGGTTCACATCCCGTTCCCGTTACAATTGAATTGGATACCAATAAATAGGGACGTGGTCTAATTTATCATAGAGGCTAGTAATTAATTATTTAATATTTTGTAATAAATTAATTTTTGAATTATCTGATAAGTAATCAAAAGAAACAAATAAAAAAAATTAATTATTTGTTTTTCGACTATCATATTAGAGAAATGAGATAATGTCCGCGAGATAAATCAATCTTACTTGATAGTTAATTATAATTCATCAGTCAAAGGTGAAAATAAAAATGAAAATCTTAGTTTGAAAAAGATGGGATGAGACTCGTAAACTAAAAAAAAAAAAAATAAAAAACGTTGATCAGAGAAGTGGCTGTTCAACTATTAGAATGATAAACAGGGAGAGAAGATGTCAGCCAAAAGGAGGATTTAGGCCTATTTATTTGAGTAAAACCGAAACGTCTTCTCTATTGAGATTTTTATTCGAGGGGGTAAAGGGGGTAATGAGCCCCCCCCCCAGATTTGAAAAAAAAACTTTTTTTCGAAAAAAATTTATTTTTAATGTAAAATTTTAGAATTTAATACTTAAAAATTTGATTTGTATTTATATTCTGGCAAACAAGTACAAAATGCACCTTTAAATTACTGAATTTTTTTTTTTTTTTTTTTTTTTTTTTTTTTTTTTTTTGGAATGGGTGCATAAGGTCAGAAGGGCATATAATGATAAGTGGTCACATGCAGCCAGGAAGAAAATAAAAACAAAAGGAGAAGCATAAAAGGGAAACTCAACTGCAGGAACTGAGAAGATGCCTGTTGAGGTTAGACTTGAAAGTCTGAAGAAATTCAAGAAAAAGATTGTGTGCTGTGCGACCAGTCACACCAGATTAACCCCCGAGAAACACCCTCTGGATCCGCCCTGCCTCTCTTTCCTGTGTCTATCATTCAAAAAAAAAAAAAAAAAAAAAAAAAAAAAAAAAAAAAAATCGAATGAGATTTGCATTTCAAAAGAAAATCTGGTGGGGACTGGTCGCACAGGACATAACTTTCTCTTATCCTTCGACAATAAAAAGTTGTGTTCTGTGCTTATCACACCAGATTTTTTGTGTTAACATATATTTAGTTTCCGACAGTACAGTACATTCCGAATTTCAAGATGTAAAATTTATAACTGCCATTTGGATACCAAATGGCTTAAAAAAGAATGCCTGGACCCCAAATAAATATATATTATTAAATAACTAAAGAATTATATATATCATGTGTTGGTCCATGAGGTAATTATGAAAAACATATAACCAAGTATTTATTAATTTAAATAAGCGAAAAATGTAGGTACCGCCGGGATTTGCACCACGGATCTTGTCGATTTACGCTCAACACGCCCTACTGTTGGACCACAGTACGCACTCGCTTATTTAAATTATGATAGATCGCTGATTTCAGTCTACTAGAGGGAGAAACGCCGCTCTAATCAAGCGTTCAGATTTCTCCGCTGCTGAGGCGCGATCTAGATGGACGTTTTGAGAAATTAACTCAATTATGCAATTAATAAATAAAGAATTATATATATCATGTGTTGGTCCATGAGGTAATTATGAAAAACATATAACCAAGTATTTATTAATTTAAATAAGCGAAAAATGTAGGTACCGCCGGGATTTGCACCACGGATCTTGTCGATTTACGCTCAACACGCCCTACTGTTGGACCACAGTACGCACTCGCTTATTTAAATTATGATAGATCGTTGATCGTAAGTCGACTAGATCCGTGGTGCAAATCCCGGCGGTACCTACATTTTTCGCTTATTTAAATTAATAAATACTTGGTTATATGTTTTTCATAATTACCTCATGGACCAACACATGATATATATAATTCTTTATTTATTAATTGCATAATTGAGTTAATTTCTCAAAACGTCCATCTAGATCGCGCCTCAGCAGCGGAGAAATCTGAACGCTTGATTAGAGCGGCGTTTCTCTAGTAGACTGAAATCAGCGATCTATCATAATTTAAATAAGCGAGTGCGTACTGTGGTCCAACAGTAGGGCGTGTTGAGCGTAAATCGACAAGATCCGTGGTGCAAATCCCGGCGGTACCTACATTTTTCGCTTATTTAAATTAATAAATACTTGGTTATATGTTTTTCATAATTACCTCATGGACCAACACATGATATATATAATTCTTTATTTATTAATTGCATAATTGAGTTAATTTCTCAAAACGTCCATCTAGATCGCGCCTCAGCAGCGGAGAAATCTGAACGCTTGATTAGAGCGGCGTTTCTCTAGTAGACTGAAATCAGCGATCTATCATAATTTAAATAAGCGAGTGCGTACTGTGGTCCAACAGTAGGGCGTGTTGAGCGTAAATCGACAAGATCCGTGGTGCAAATCCCGGCGGTACCTACATTTTTCGCTTATTTAAATTAATAAATACTTGGTTATATGTTTATTAAATAACGGTTATCTTTAAAGTCTTAAATGGCCTGAAAAGACTGTGTGAATGTGTGTGTGAATGTGAGAGTGAATGAGAAAAAAGTGTGAGTGTTTAAAAAAAAAAAAAAGAGTAAAGTGTGCTTCAGAAGATTTCAATGGCAAAATGAGAATATAGCTTACATTTTAAAGAGCATCTAAAAAATAATGGATATTTGAATTTTATCTCGTTGGAGCGAATTTTGAGAAAATCGAAAAAAAACTGAAAAAGTGCATCAGTAAAGTACTAGTACTTTTTGACCGATTTCGTTAAAAAGCTTTATGTCACGTCCCTAACTTAAATATAAAATTTCAGCCTCGTAGCTCTTTTCGTTTTTGAGATATTTTGTTCACAGACAGACACACACACACACATACAACACACATACTCACAGACAGACAGACAGACAGACAGACAGTTCATGTCGCGAAAACCACTTTTTTGGATTCAGGGGAGAGAAAAAAAATATTTTTATTAATTAAGTTTTCTCATGTGATTATTTCATTGTTTTTATAAAAAAAGATGGAATTCTCTTCTACAACACATGTTGCTATAAAAAGTTTTTCCTAGCCTATTAAAAAAAAACAAAAAAAAAAAACAATGAAATAATCACAAAACTACACTTGTGGGGGGGGGGGGCTTAGAAATATTGACTCACACTGCACCTAAAAAAATTAAATTAAAAATTACATTAATAAAATTTAATATCACTAAGCTTAGATATATGAATTCTCAAAAAATTCACAACACATAAATAAATCCCATTTTCCTGTGTGCCTACAATTATTTAAATAATATAATTGAGTGATTCTGTTGTGTATTGTAAAAAAAAAAAAAAATAAAATAAAACAATGAAATAATCATATAAGAAAACGCATGTTGCTGCTTTAATATTAACCATAGAAGTTATCATAATTAAGCTTAATATTTATAAATATTCAAAAAATCCCATTTTCCTGGGTGCCTACTATTTCATCAACATATAATCATTGAGGATAGATATATAAATTTATATGATGATAAAGTGATTTGGTTTAAATTAAAACAATGGGCAGAAAAGTTAAGTTCAAATGAATGTCTTTAATAAAAAAGAACAAATAGGCTATCAAATAAATAATAAAATAAGATTGATAATAAAATAAAAAATATACCAGTATTTAAAAAAATAAGAGAAAGTAAAAAAAATTGTTTGAAAGCTCTCATGATAAAATCATTAGAAGCATCAAAAATATTATATTGTATTTAGTAATTAAATTATTATGTTATTTTCAATAAATGCAAGCAAATATTTTTCTGATGAGAAATGAGTGTGATGAGTGATGAGTCTGTTTATAATTTCCCCACATTATAACAATTCACTAGATAAAAAAATTTGTTAATTCAAAAATTTAAGAAAATTGATTAGGTTCCGGCCGGGCCGCCCGCCACGCAAAAGAGGAGGCCAGCGGGGGGCCAAGGGGGGGGGGGGGGGGAGAAAGAGAAAAAAAAAAAAAAAAATTTATTGCGGCAGGGGGGCAGAAAAAAAAAAAAAAAAAATAAATATCTTCAAAAAAAAAAAAAAAAAAATTATTTTGGGGGAAAAAAAATAAATTTGGGGGGGGGGCACGGAAAAAAAAAAAAAATTTTGTCCCCGGGGGGGGAAAAAAAAGAGTCTCTATAAAAAAGAAAAAAAAAAATTTCAAGGGGGGGGAGAGGGGAAAAAAATTTGCAAAAAAAATTTTAAGATTGGAGGGAATATAAGAAGGGGGGGGGGGGAAAATTATTTAAAAAGTGGGGGGGGGGGCAAAAAATATCTTGCCGAGGGGGGGAGAATAGCTTGCGCCGGCCCTGATTAGGTTTCTGTGAAGGTGTGTTTGTATGTTTATATCCCTAAATTATATTAAAAATATATACGATCGTAAATCCATGGCATAATAAATCAGGAATTATATAATTTTAAATTTGTACTAATTATTTAAATAATATAATTAAGGAATTCTGTTGTGAATTGTATGGAATGAATGTGTCTACGGATGAGCTGTCATTTATCAAACAAAAATAACCTTAATAATTATATCTACCAATATATTTTATTAAAATATTAATTTTTATTTATTTATAAATGCTACTCACACATTTGAGAAGAAAATTTCGATGAGAATATTGAAGGCAAGGAGAGAACACAACACAAAAAAAAAAAATTAAACGTCATAATAACACAAGACCAATTTCAACTTGAAGCAACGAGTATAGAAAAAGAGCAAAGAGTATCTATGAAGGCATAGAGTTTAGAAACGAGAAAAGAAGCTGGCATGAAGACAATAACTTTTGATCAGGATTAATATTAATAAAATTTAATTAAATAATTAAACCACTATTATAATAAATAATAAAAAAAAAAATTAAATATAAAAATAAGAAGAGAAAAATATAAAATGTAATTTTTATTGATATATTTTTATTTTTATTAAGACCTTTTTCGGCATCTATGGCCATTTAGACCCCATCTCTATTAATTTAAAATGATTGGTAGCAAATTAAATTTAAACTTACTTCAAGAGAAAGTTGTGTACTGTGATTGCCACACCATATTTTTTGTGTTGAGATATATTTAGTTTCCGACAGTAGGGTACATTTGAAATCAAGATGTAACAAGGCTTGAAGATGTAAAATTTATAAGTATGGGAAAATATTTATATTTTGTTACCATTTCGCCTATTATATCTTTCTTATGAAGAACAAGAGTAAATTGGTGTTCAGAAGATTTCAATGACAAAATAAGAATATACATTTTAAAGAGCATCTAAAAAATAATTGATTTTTGAATTTTAAACAAAATCGTTGGAGCAAATTTTGAGAAAATCGAAAAAACTGAAAAAGTACATCAGTAAAGTACTAGTACTCTTTGGGCGATTTTGATTAAAAGCTTATTTTCGCGGTCCAGGAGGGTACAAAACTTAAATATAAAATTTCAACCTCGTAGCTCAATTCCTTCATGCTTAAAATTGAACACACACAGACAGACCATGCCACGAAAAACACTTTGTTTTTGATCCAGAGGACCTCAAAACGTGTATATCTATCAAAATCTCGACATCGAATTTTTGACATGAATCCAATACTTTCTCTATATATGTATATTTAACATATACATATAGGTAAGTGAAAGTAAAAAAAGGTCAAATGATTTTCGCTAGAGGGAAAAATGGAGCGATTGTGACTCATCACGAGGGAAAATTTACTAAAAAAAGAAAAATGATATGAATTTTGTATAGGAAATTAAAAAAAAAAAATTCAAAACAAGTTTCGGTTTCGGTTACGGTTTCGGCCGAAACTAAGATTGAGGCTGAAATTCGGTCTCGGTTTCGGTTACGGCTGAAAATCATGTTTCGGTCGGACCCTAGTTGTGTTCCTAATTTCACCCCTTAGTTAATCCTTATACCAAACTTTGGGTTTAGCCCTCGGGCTGGTGTAGTTGTTAGCGTACTGGTCATTTGTATCAAGGGTCGCGGGTTCGGAACCTGTCTCATGCGACAATTTATTTCAATTTGATTCGCTACCAATCTAATTGAAATAAATAGAGACGAGGTCTAAAAATACAACTAAAATGTTTTAGAAATAATTTATAAATTAAATTAAAAATATACCGACACAAAAAAGTCGACTGAAGAAGTACAGTTATTATATTTTAAGCAAATTTTGCAATTACATACAACTTTTTATGTTAATTATAGTGGATAGTTTGTGTTGTTCCATTAAAAAAAAAGCCAACTCGTCACACTTACTATGATAAAGAGATAAAAGAGATATTAACGCTAGCCTTCCTCCTACATGCTACCTGCATGCGCACGTGACCTGGGGTATCGATGGTCACGTGGCAGTGCAACAATTGATTTCATTAGCGAGCCCATGACGAAGGATGGTTAGTCACGCTGGAAGGAAGATGCATTATAAGGGAGGGCAGTAATGTGTGTGCTTTTTTTTATTATAAATAAAATGAATGCAAGTCTTCATTGCTTAACTATTATTAATGATTTCAATTCTGACAGAAGCAACAAACTAAATGGCTACCTTTCTACTTATTTACTTGACCAATGATTCACTTAAAAGAATTTTACCAACTCACTCTTATTAAATGATTGTAATATATTGTTATGTGTATTTTAACAGGACTTCCTTAAAGTTCAAGGGAACGAGGATCTCTTTCGCTTAAAAGTTAGTGTTTTAGAAAGGAGGAGTAGTAATTAAAATAGGGTTCATAAGGGGGGTGTTATAAAATATGCAAACGTGTGAGGTCGTGGGGCCCCCGCCAGGAACGAAGTTCCTCACGTCTTTTCTTCTTAAATATTATTTAAAAAAGAAAAGAATTATTTGCTAGTTAGAGCCTTGTTTGAAAAGGATGGAATTTTTTCAATCAATGCACAAATAGACTTTTCATTAGCCAGTCTAATATATCATTTAGGATAGCAAGTTTGCGAGATATGTTTGTGCTTAAGATTGGGCAAAATTGCACCCCCTGGAGTCGAACAAGGACCTCCACGCTTTCACGTCCCCACCCACCTGAGGGGTGAAAATAAGCTTTTAATCATCAATCGGCCAAAAAGTACTAGTAGTTTAGTGATGTAGTTTTTCAGGTTTTTTTTATTTTCTCAAACGATTTTGATTAAAATTCAAAAATCAATTATTTTTTAGATGCTCTATAAAATGTATATTCTCATTTTGCCATTGAAATCTTCTGAAGACCACTTTACTCTTGTACTTCATAGGAAAGCTAGGAGAAATGGTTGCAATGGTAACAAATTAAGTAAATTTTCTCTTGAATTCTAATACATGTAAATTGGTGGAAACTTAATATATGTTGATCAATAAGGTGCTGGCCGAAATGTTTCGGTGGAAACAAAGGTCTTAAATATTTATATATAATAATAATAATAATAATATATGTTGACACAAAAAATCTGGTGTGACAAGCGCAGAAGACATCTTTCTCTTACTGAAGGAGTGTGAAGGTAAGAGAAAGTTGTGTGCTATGTGACAGTCACACAAGATTTTTACATCTTTAAATTCGAATGTACCGTACTGTCGGAAACTAAAAAGTGGACAAAAAATCAGGTGCAAACATTCACACCAGATTTTTTTATATAATAGAATAGGTAAAATCGATGTGATTGATCTCTGAGTACCAATAATAGTAATTTGCGAGGGGATGAAGAAGTTCATTGAAATTTTTTCGTTTACCAACGAACTTTCCCATTCATTGGATTCTTCTTATAGCCACCCCCCACGCCTACTCCTTCTTTGGACCGAAAAAAATCCACAAAAATTCTTTATTAATGCTAATTTGAACCCTAATTTGAACTCCCCTCTCCCTGAATGAGCTTCTTCATCTCTCATAAACAACAAATGCCCCATCGCCTTAATAAAATTTTGAGGCCGCCACTGGTTTACTGTAATAGTATTTGTCAAATACCTCGAATATTAGCTTGATCGATTTAGATTGGTTGTGTTAAAATTTTTTTTTAGAATTTTTGTTTTAAATATTTTGAATAAATACATCAATACACAGGAAAAATATTTTTGGAAACCAATCATCTTTTTTTTTTTTTTTAATTTAGTTAGTCCTTCGATTAGTCCAGTCCGTCTGATTATCCGAACATTGCTAGCAGAAATAAAAAAAGTTTAATATTCAATTTATATTTTTAATCCACGTTCTAATTTATTTGAACTTGATATGAAATCGTGATCTGAACTCGGACGTTATCCGGTTCGTGCTAAGCGTATCAATGTCCCTTTTGGGGTGCGGGAGGGGGCTGATATGATTTACGAGGGCCAGGTACGGTCGTCTAATGGACCGGCGGATGCTGTGATAACGCTCGTTTCCCCAAAAAAAAGAGAGAGACAGAGAGAGAGGGTCGCGCCATTGGCCAGCATATTTCCCCAAAACTGTCTCTATATGGCTGCTCGATGGACCAGCAGAAATGAGCTTCGGCCCTATCTAAAGACCAGGACACTTTATTGAATTATATACAGTGCTAAGCAACAATAGCTACTACTATCTCCATGGGGGGTGACAAAATAAGCAACCTTCAGGAATTGCTTAGATCTTTATTAAGGATATTAAAGAAGCGATTATCGTCAGATTTTTATTAAATTATTTTGTTGTCTGTATCAAAATAACAAACAAAAGAGTTTAATACTATTTATTAATATAATAATTTTTTATCAGACACAGGGCTGGACTGGAAACACATTTAGGCCCGGAAAATATCGGTGGTGTAGGCCCACAATATTAAATTTAAGGAAAAAAAGTACATTAGTATTTTAAAACCTTAAATATATTTGAGGGCCCACCGGGATATTCCCGGTATCCCGGTGGGCTAGTCCAGCATTTAATCCATAAGTTTTGGTTATATTTGAAAGGGAATCGTTCCCGCTTTAGGAATAAAATATAAATTAGACTAAATTAAATAAATATGAACTTTTGTTATAGTAAAATTAGTGATTGTAGGCCTACAGTCAGTTTCAATATTAACCGCCACCCTAGAAAAGAGCGCCGTGAACTTAGACAACCAGAAACTCTTAGCTGCCATAAGTGTTACCTCAAAAATAGCATTTCCCCTTATATATATTAAAAATAAGTTAATTTATTTAGTTTTAGGAATATTTATGAATTCTTAATCATAAGTTCATAATTGAAAATTAAAACAGAGGCAACAATTTCGGCAGCTAAGAGTTTCTGGTTGTCTAACTTCACGGCGTTCTTCTCTAAGGTGGTTAATATTTAAACTGACTGTACCTCACCCCGAGAGCAGAGCGTTTTAAATATTTTTACTTTTTTTATATGTTAATCTTTTTAGATATTACATTGTTTGAATAGAGATCTCGATTGCTTGGGCAGAAATAAAAATTGGCCCCACTTAATAGTTATAATTTCCATTAATGAGGAATTTATTAAAAACCAATGAAATCAAAAAGAAAAAAATCTTAAAAATTATTTTGTAAGTCTACAGGACATTGTAGTATAGAGAAGCAAATTTTTTCCAAATAAAGACTCTTCATTTGCAGAATTTAGAGTAATTAATCAAGAAGACGGGTTGTGCACATTTCTCTTTTTCGGTCAATAAAATGACCATCATCAGGTCTGCAATGACAAAACAATTGACAATACATTGCAGTCCTGATGATGGTCTATTTATTGACTGAAACTGAAAAATGTGCACAATCTACGGGTTTAATTACTCTAAATCCTGCAAATGAAGAAGTCTATTTGAACAAAGTTACCTATCTAAACTACAATCCCCTGTAGACTTTCAAAATAATTTTTAGGTTTGATAAATTAGAACTTTTTCTCCTAATTAAAAAGAGAATATGTATACCGCTAGTATAAATCGGGACACCCCAGGAGCTTGAAGTACTAGGATGGGGTCTCCTTTCTCTATCACGTGGGTACGCCACTGACTAAAATTTATATATCTATAGACAAAAAGAAGTCTTTTGGGTAAGAAATTGATTATTCCCAAAAGTGTCTAATATCGTTATAATAAAATCACGTTCTCTTGTTGACAAAATAACAAAATAAGAACAAAAATCTAGAAAATAAAAGCAGTCATTAATCTCCAAGTTGGTCACCATTAAAGGTGGTATGTTAATTAACTAAAAAAAAGAGTGAGTAACATAATAATAATAAATCAAAAAATCGTTATTTGACCTATGAAGATGAAACGATAAAATTGAATAAAAAATTCAAAGTCAGATTTAATAATAAGCTAGTGAGATGGTAATAAACAAAAGGCGAGTGCGGTGAGAAGGGCGTGCGACTTCCGGAAGAGGCGCGTGTCCTCGCGGAAGTCAATTAGACGCGCGTATGTCCCAAGGGCCGTCACATCCGTCGATCTAGGCACATGTGTGTGTGTGTGTCTTCGATCAACACGTCACGCACCCTAATGTTTGCCAAATCGTCAAAACTATATGAGAATTTTTTTCTTTTCTACTCTATTTTAACTTTCTTTTTATAAATGAAATAGGTAAATTATTGTTATTAAAACAAAGCCGAGGGCTTTGTTTTAAGATCTTTTTTAGTAATCTAAGGCCATTTAGACCCCATCCATATTTATTTCAAAAGATTAGTATTTATATCCTATATTTCTAATAGAATAGGATTAATTTTATAAAAATCTGTTGTGACTGTTACACAGCACACAACTTTCTCTTACCTTCGGTAATCAAAAGTTGTGGTCTGTGCTTGTCGCACCAGATTTTTTGTGTAAACATATATTTAGTTTCCGCAGATATATTAGAATTCAAGATGTAAAATTTATAATTATGGGAAAATATGTATATTTTGTTACAATGGCAACCATTTCTCCTATCCATCCTATGAAGTACAAGAGTAAAGTTGTCTTCAGAAGATTTCAATTGCAAAATGAGAATATATTATATTATAATACATTTTAAAGAGCATCTAAAAAATAATTGATTTTTGAATTTGAATCAAAATCGTTGGAGCCAATTTTGAGAAAATCGAAAAAAAAACTGAAAAAGTAGGCCTACATCAGTAAAGTATTAGTACTTTTTGGCCGATTTTGATCTCATTTTAATGCCCTAGGTGGGCGTAAAAGGAAATATTGGATTATATTTAATTAATTTATTAATTTTGCCTTTGTTAAAAAATTTTGGACACTATTGGTTTAGAATATAAAAAGAAAAGAATGAAATATTTATGAAAATGGGATGAAATAATAGAATAGATTTAAAATAATTTAGTAGAAAACAAAATTATTTATTTATGGACAAATTGAAAAGAGAGAAATTGTTGAATGGTGGGAATAAATCAGAAAAATAGGGTGAAGTTTTGCTTTTCCTGCCTATATTGTACAAAAAGCATAATAGCAGAAATATATCGAAATAAACGTAAAGATGAATTGGCATGGGCCGAGCTGGTTATTTAAGTAAATGCACAAAAGGCATTGGGATTAAAGGGGCCCTGGGAGTCCTTTGGCCCGCCCTCGCCTTTTCTAAAGAAGGATTAACGTTTCTGTCGTCAAACAGTCTGATCTGTTTGCTACAAATTGCTCTGTAATAGAAACGAAGTTATTTAAGGTGAGCTCCTGCAAAGGCGAGACGATAATACTATCACAATAGATTTATACCAGGTGAGAAAAACTACGCTGATTCAAAGACAGATTAATTTTTTTTCTGTTTTCTTGTTTAGAAAATAAATATAGATGGGAATTTGGACTTTATATACCTCAAGGAACAAATCAACTGCGCAAAAAAAAGGAAACTAGCCTATCCAAGGATTAGAAAGAAATAAATTATTATTATCCTCCCCTTTGGACCACCGCATGGGATAATTATAAATTTTTTTTTTTTTATATATATATACAATAATTCTTAGATATTGGCTACTCCAGAATAAGATCGGAGGCAGGGTGGTTCGGTTAAAACCAGGGTGGTTAAAACCGATTTTAACCGTCCTGGTTTTAATCCAATTTTGACCAGTGGTTTTTATTGAAATAAACAAATAAATTTCATATACTGTTGTAGTTCCTATGCTTATATTCCGGGAAAATTACATAATTACATGAAACATAAATCATACAGAAATGGAAGAAGATCTAAAAAACTGAACTTAAATAAAGAGCGGATCCAGAGGTGTTTCTCGGGGCAAGGCATTTGATGATAAAATTGCATCCTCTCTTATCTACTATATATGTTAATATATATAGAGAGAGAAAGTTTTTCATTTTATGTTGAGATTTTGAATTTCTGATATATTTTGGTAGCCTTTATACACGTATACAACTCAAAAAGTCAAATTAAAATACTTGCTTTGCAATTTTTTTTAACCCCTTTTCGGCTATAAAGGCGATTTAGGGGTTAAATTTACTTATATAGATATTCAAGTATATAATATCGATGGCTACCATGGGACGTTCCACACGCTGATTGATTGGGGTCACCAACCCGACTTCTCGCCGCGCTTGTGCTTTGCAAATGAGTGATGATCATTAAAAGTTAAGTGCCTCGAATGAAATGAAATAATCGCGTCACTTTTTTTAATAATAAATTCTTTGAATTTGTTAAATGTTTATATATCCACATAGGCCTATTTATAATTTAAAAAAATGAATGATGTAAAAACTTTGGTAAGATTTACTCACGAAATTAAGGAGTCCTGGAGATAAAGCTGATCAGCGTGGAGACGGAACTGTTTGCTATAAACGTTTCTCCTCGTCTTAGTAAACCAATGGGCAAAGGATATCCAAGTTTGGAGCCGCTCTGGACCTGTTAAAAGAAGATTCAAAGCCAAGAAGATAAGTATTGTATCAATATATATTCTTGAATGTACATGTGAGAAAGGCATATATGTGTGTGTGAGTATAAAGAGATTTTATATCCCCCTATCACACTAGCCCCGCAGCCCACAGAAGGGCATCGCTCTCCTGGGCCCCCCCTCAGCCTGCGGTGGACCCTCGTCTTTTCTTAATTATGAGAAGCCGTGTCGCCAGCCTTGCACGGGCTTGGCGTCTAAACAGGGGGGCTTCGCACCCTGGACCCCCTCCAGCTGGCTCGGGCCCACCTGCGGCGGACCCTCATCTTTTCTTTTTTTGTTAAACACTCCTCTTTTCGGCAACTTAGCCCATTTAAGACTTTGACGATAACCGTCATTTAATGAGTGATGCCAATCAATATTCGATCTATGCAGTCGATAACCATTATTATTTATAATATCTACTGTGGGTCCAGGCATTTTTTTTTAAGCCATTTGGATACCAAATGGATTAAATAAAATCATCGGACTACCTGGGGTCCGAACCCGCGACGTTCGGTATAGAAGGTAGGCACGCTACCAACTACACCAAGCCCCATGGGCCTCATTTTCTTAATTATGAAAAAAATTATCATATTCCATTTCAGTGCCTGCTTGAGGATTTGTTTACATTCATAGAATACATGCAAGCAAAGAATGGATTAATTTTTCTCTATACATTTTCTATGGGAGAAATCGTAACTTTAGGAATTAATAACTCAAAAAGTTATAGGAAATTCGTGACCCGAGTATTTTTCCTGGACTCTCCATAACCTCCTCTGCAAAATTTCGTTTAAAAATTCCAACGGGAAGTTGGTCAAACAGAGCGTGACAGACGGACGGGCAGGCAGACACTCGCTATTATATATATATAGATTTTCTAAGCACGTGTTTAAAAATATTTTCTTTATTATTATTATATTAGCCTATATAGAAACAAGTGGAAAAGCCCACTGCTCAGCACACAACTTTCTCTCACCTCCGGTAATTGAAAGTTGTGCATTTTTCCAAAAAAAAATATCGGCTATAAAAACTAATATAAACAATGTCAATTAATATTTTGTGATTGATTATTCAATAGGGCCTATATATTGAATTCTTTCAGATAAGAAATAAACTCTATTGTCCCCTTAGATAAAAGCTTATCCCTGTTGAAATGTTCTTTAGTTTATTTGTGTGTTTTTATCGAAACTGGATAAGGCAGGGGGAGAGGAGGATGGGGGCTGTTAGTGTATGATTGAGGACCAGGCGTTCGTGTCTTCCTGTCGATTCAAGTTAGCTAAGTGGATATCAATGCTCAGAATCGCCTCCCTTCTTCTGAGCATTATGATTGCTTTTCACCCCACTCCCCTAACATCCAAATTGACATATTTCCTTAATGCATTACCTTCAAGAATCATTAAAGATGGTTTCAAAAAAATTTTTATATTTATATATACCCTATGCCATAAATATTTTATTTTAATTCCGGATTCAAATTAGCATTAAAAAAGTATTTTTGTATGATTAAAATTATAATATTGATATTCCCCCCCCCCTGCGACTACTAGAGAGCCTAATGAATGATATTTATTTACTAAAATATCCGAAAAAGTAGCCCCCCGCCGGGAGTCAACCCATGAATCTGAAGATATCTACTCAACAAAACTCTAGGGCTATTACTAATTTACAACAGTGTTCCATTTGACAGATCCCTGGTTCGAATCCCCAAAGTTTTTTGGATATTTAAGTTCATATTTATTGATTAAATATTAATTAATTTAGAAAATGGATGTGTAGAAATGAATAAAGGGCAAGGACGGATACAAAGGGGAGGGGTAAAGGGGGATAATTACTCCCCCCCCCCCCCGAGATTTAAAGAAAATATTTTTTTTTTTGGAATTAAATTTTATATTTAATATAAAATTTTTAAAATTACTTAAAAATTTGATTTGTATTTTCGCAAACAAGTACAGAATGCATCTTTAAATTACTGAGAGTAAGAAAAAATTGCGTGATGTGCGACTAGTCACACCAGATTATCCTCCCCCCCCCCCCCCCCCCCGAGAAACTTCTTTGGATTCGCTTTTGATAACGGGGATAAAGAGGAATGCAGCCAGATAGGGAGCCTCTAATTAAACTCCTTTGTTGCATAACGTTTCGGCCAATTTTATTATGCCATCTTTAGTTGCATAAGTTTTTTAGCTGATTTAACTGATTGTAAAGAGAATTTCCATTTCGAAATTAGAAAAACTGGCTTATGGATTAATAACTCTATTTGCTAAAAAAAAAACTTCTTATAAGGACTTTTTGCCAACTCTGAAGATGGTTCAAGCATAGAACCGAAATGTCAACTGGGCAAATAAATAAAAAAAAAATATAGCTGCATTTTTTCATTGTGGTGCTGCCCTCTATTAATAAGCAATAGGAGCAGGCAGCCAGATAATCAGCCTCCACAAAATAAAACTTTATGCTCCTTTCATCTACTGTTTAAATATAAGAGCCACTTTATTTTTTTAAATACTTAATTTCAGCATTCCATTTAAATAATGTTTACAACCAAAAGATCTGGTGTGACTATATAGACATCACACTTTATCTCCCTTCGGTAATTGAGGCAATAAATATAAATTTTGATGTGTCTAAAAATAGACTCTATTATTAATTGCTAAAAAAAGAAGGTTCTCTATCTTTAATACGAAAATATAAAACTGGTTAACAAATGAAAATTTAAAGAAGATATCTTTAAAAGTTTTTGACATATCAAATATATGGAATTCACAAATATCTAAAGTTAGTGAAGGCAATAAATAAATGAATATATAAATAATTGAAATGACTCATACAACTTTTGATTTATATCAAATCAAATTAGATGAATAAAAAATAAATGAATAAACGAAACATTTATGACATACCTTGAGTCGATAGTAACTAAATTCGGGGACTCGTGTATTTCTGATTTGGATGAGCAATTAACATACACAACACTAATTCTTCTTTAATAATGGTTGACGTGCATCCAGGGACAACTGCCATGGTTCCACACGACAATGGAAAGTTTGAGAAACAAGGGACAACTCGAATCAAATCAAATTTTAAATCTAACTTTATTAAAAATAGTAATTTTACCCCCTAAATTTTAATTATAATTTCGAATTAATTATAAAATATATGAAATCATGATTTTTATTAATAAGATTTATCAAAATATATTCAAACTCATATAGTCAATTTGGCATTCATATTAAAGAGGGATATTCAATTAACTTTCGAAAAATTTTAATTGAACTGGATGCCAAGCAATTGAAATAAACAGGGCGAGGTCTAAAAAGACCTTAAATAGAATTAAAAAAAAGGGTCAAGGAATTTTTTGTGTTATTCAAACCCCCTCCCAAAAAAATAAATAAATATATAAAGTAAAAAAATAATTTTTTATTTAATGTTTGGCTTCAAGACGATACGCTGTTAAAAATTATAAAAAATATTTTATATTCTTTAAAATTATAGAGGGGGAGGGAGTAGTCGCCTGATGGTTGAACCCCCCTCCCCCCTCTTACCCTACTTCCCTAAGAAATTTTTTGACTATGGCTATCCGGAACTTGGAGGCCGATTTAAATTGAGAAGATATCTATCACTATTTATTTAATTTTTATTTATTTATTTTATCAAGCATGAGACATGGACTAAAAAGAAGTCTAGAGATAAGAGAGAAAAACAAAAAAAATTTTATATTTTGATAATTTTAATACCGATGAGTGAATTTTGCTAAAAATTCAAAGAAAATTTTACTAATTTGATCTCTGCAATTTGAATTTTGGTGAGAAAAAGTCATGGGCGTAGCCAAAGGGGGGTAGGGTATCCTGAAAATTTTTTGTCTATTAAAAACAAATATATATTTTGCCTATTGTGAATTTGTTTTTTTTTTTAATTCACTCCTCCAAATCACTATACCCCCTAATCAGATGTCTGGCTACGCCCATTAAAAAAGCCCTTATGATCATGGGCGTAACTAGGAGGGTGCCGGGCCCCCCCTCATAAAGCTCCCTGCCCCAAAAAAATTGATAAAATATAGGGCTTTCCAGGCCCCCGGAGGATAGCTGGTCCCATGGCCCCTACAGCGAGGATGACTGATCCCCCAGCCAAATTCTCTAGTTACGCCCATGCTTATGATTCACGAAGGATCTCTTTCTAAATACAAGGTACAGTATTTATTTTAACCTGAAGCTTAAAAGTACTAAAGGAAGAGAAAAAAAGAGAAGTTAGTAGGTCTATATGAAAAATTAAAGCAATTAATATGTAATTAATTTTTCATGAACGTTGCTTTAATGTTGTGTCATCCCTTAAATTGTAATTTTGTTTTCTTTCTTTAGAAATGTAAGGCTATAAAGAAAAGAGGACAAGTCATGTGGACTAAGAATGAAATTTTTTATATAAGGAAACCTTTCTCCCTTTGCTTCCTAACAAACATACCGCACCAGGATCCAAACATAACAAAGAGACAATTTGTCTTCGGTTTGAAAAAAAAAAAAGTCTTTGATTGGCGATAGTAAAGAAGGAGGAGACTGCGTTTGTCAACCTTGACCAAAGACATTTTGTCACGCGCGTGCAAGTTGACAATTTTCTAGTGACATTACAACCGGAAGACAAGCCAAAAATTTTATTTATATAGGATACGATATACATCGATTAGCTTCGACATATATATAATAAATGAAAAGAAAATGTAAATCGTATATACCGTCACTTCTCGCTTTTTAAAATAGAATTTCTTAAGGCTTTGACGCAATATCTTTGTAAGAATAAAATGGGCTTTGGGATTCGGGACAAATATCCCATAGTCTGGGTATACAAAAGAGGCGCGGTTATTCGCTCGGCTGCCCAGACTACAAAGGAAGCGCACCCCTCCCCCTTTTAAAACTAGGAGGCGTGTGTGCGTCAGAAATCACCTGGAATAAAGCAAAATCAGCCAGCGATTCATTTCATATGTTTGACTACCATTCATGCCATAACAATATTATTTTTTATAAAATTTATGAATATGGAAGAAGATTTTTGTTTATTTGACTAACGGGGGTAGTTGGCGCGGTTGACGATTGATCACAAGCAAAGAGATATTATCATAAAGTAGAGAAGATGCGATTAGCTAACCAATTCTTTCCCTGCTCTGTGGGTTTTCAATAAAAGTGTCAGGTATATTAATTAAAATTAAAGGTGATTATGGTGAATTCTGGCTTAAGGCGGTGGCGGATCCAGGAGTTGTCTGGGAAGGGGGAGGGAGGGAATCTGGTGTGACTGGTCGCACAGCACAAAATTTTTTCGGTAATTTAAAGGTGCATTCTGAACTTGTTTACCAGAATACAGTGGCGGCTCGCTAGGGTAGGCAAGGTAGGCGACGCCTACCTTATAAATATACAGATGAAAAATATTTATCAATTTTATATTTATTAAGTTTAAAAATATTTAGTTTCATAAAATAATTACTATATTTATTAATTAATATATATGATTTTGCAAAAAAAAAAATTTGAAACACTTCATAACCTCGTATTTATAAAGTAAAGGCGATATTTTTCTTTGCCTATTTACTGCCTGTACTCCACACTCCGCTGCCCACATTTCTAGACAGGCGCGCATGCGCACAGCAGTGATAGCTAGCGCTATAAGTCGAACGGTTAGGCGATGAACTGAGTAGCCTATGCCAAGCCGATGACAAGTGTTACCGTAGAGCGCAATTTCTCATGAAGATTTATTAGTTCAAATTTCGAAACAAGATAACTTCACAGATCAAATTATTGAATTATTTTCTAAATTAAAAGATAGGCGAATAGATTTAATTTACAAAAATAAATAAATACGCCTTTTTTCTTTCTTTTTTTCTATTTTTCGTAAGTAATATATATATTTGTCGCCTACCCAGTTGTCTCGGTCACGAGCCGCCACTGCCAGAATATACAGTATATACAAATCAAATTTTTAAAAATTATATATTAAAAATAAAATTTTGTTCCCAAAAAAAATATTTTTATCAAATCTCGGGGGGGGGAGGGGGGTAATTATCCCCTTTACCTCCCCCCCCTTGTATCCATCCTTGGGTTAAGACTACTGGTTATAATAATATTAGAAGATTCGAAAATAGAAGGCAATTTCTTCCGGTACAATTGAATGAAAAAATAATTGTATTTTTCAATGAGTTTTATTTGACCTTATATTTTGAAGGCATTGGAGGCTCATCTTCATCAGAGGTTTTAACTAAAATATAAGGTCAAAATACAATTGTTGTTGTTATTATTATTTGAAATTCCTATCTGGGATACCTGTTTATTTGCCCGCGGTGCTTCCGTGCCCGAAGACACAGACCTCAGAGCCAACCGGCCTCAGACCGTAGCCCCGGGACCCCGGGAATTTACATCATTTCCTATCCTATGTTATATTTTAAAAAGTGGTGGTCGGGATTAGGAAATTTTTGTAAAAAAAATACAATGGGTATTGTTCTCAAGGACATTGAGTTAATTTTTCGCCCACATTAACACCAGTTTGAAATTTTTTACACATGTAATGAGTGAGATTTATGTCCCCCAGCTTTTCAATGTATTTTTAAAAATAAAAAAAAATAAAAAATAAAAAATAAGCAGAATCTTTTATTGTTAGGGATGGCATTCGAATAAATTTGAACAATTTTATTCGATTTATTTTAAAAAGATCTTTGCCTCCTTCCCTCAAAAATAATCTAAAAAGTATCTCTCTGTCTGCCTAAATATTTCTTTGAAGAGAGAGTGATTACTGTAGGGTCCCCCACTACTTCTGTCCTCGCCTTATTCCCGTGATGCGGGGTCGGCGGACCTCACTTTTTCCTCCAACCCTATCATGCTTTTTTGCGACCGGAAGAAATAGGACAGGCCGGCCCGTGTTACGGTCTGACGCCTGTTGAAAAGAGGAAGAAAGAGACAGACATACAAAGAACTGCCTGTCCCAGCTAGGGTAGGTCGTGGTCACCATTCACGTACCCACAAAATGTGGGCTCCTGAGCATAGGGTCCCCCAATACAAGAAGTTCTATAAGTTTAGTGCTCCGAACACCCTCTATGGGAAACCAATCTAAACAAATCCTAAATTCAAGCCGTCATGTCGATTTAAAGAAAAAGCTTATAGGCCTACAATGTATTATAAGTAAATACTATTTTTATAAATTGCCCCTAGTGTTTTGATTAAAAATAAATTTCAGTTTTTGGAACCGGACCAGGGCCATGAATAAAATTTTAATAACAAGACCATATATGTAAGCGAGGTGAATAGCTGAATCAATATGTAGAAGGATGAGTAAAAAGGTCAACCAGCTATTTTTATTTCTTTATTGATATCAAACCCACAGCGACGTTTCGGTCGACTATGCGACCATCTTCATGGCTAGGGTTCAGTCAATAGTAACCATCTCAAGTTCTTTGATAGGCATTTATTTATAATTTACGATTTATCACAATTACATTCAGCGCCAGTCAAATTTAATATGAAGATGGTTGCATAGTCGACCGAAATGTCGCTGTGGGTTTGATACTAATAAAGAAATAATATTAGATGCTTGGCCTTTTTACTTATCCTTCTACAAGACTATATATATCCTCTTCCTTAAAATCGCCTCTGCTCAAGGGCGGATACAGGGGATGGGGGTAAAGGGGGGATTGCCCCCCCCCCGAGATTTGAAAAAAAAAAATTGATTTTTAATGTAAAATTTAAAAAATTAATACTTAAAAATTTGATTTGTATTTATATTCTAGCAAACAAATACTTAATGTGCCTTTAAATTACCGAAATTAAGAAAAAATAGTGTGCTGTGCGACGAGTCACACCAGATTACCCCCCCCCCCCCGAGAAACACCTCTGGATCTGCCCTTGCCTCTCTGCTCTTCCCAGTAATATCATACTAGATGGAAACATGACCCAAGATTAAAAACAATCTAATTTAGTTATTCATTAAAGAGATCTTTTCAAAATTTATAAAATAGAAAAAGATACGAAGTCACATTAATTTATTTATGGAAACAACAATAAAAATAAATTGTAAAAAAAAAATATTTTATTACTTAACAATTGGTCTTCATTCTTTATTGTCTAGCGTCATATGAAGATACTTTAAATTATAGGCCTTTAATATTCCAGTTGGAAGGAATCTCATATAGGATAAGAGAGGAGATGAAAGCCGTAGGTTGGGAAGACCTCGAAATGACGGGGTCTTAACTAAAGGAAAAAGAGATTAAAACCTGGTTAAAATTTAAAAAAATTTTTAAAATAAAATACTAACCTTAAATTAATAATAAAATTAATATACAAATGAATAAAATTCTTGAAAATATATTTTTGTTCTTATGTCCTTTAAATTTGCCAAAAAGGGGAGGTGAAGGAGTTGTACCGTCTGGAATGAAGGAAATAAAAAAAAATGCATTTAAATAATTTAATCATCAATAATAATTTCTAAATGCATAGAAATTTGAAAATTAATAATAATAACAACAACAAAAACACATTACAACATTGTTGATGGAAGTTGCAATTACAAGACTATCTGGGTAACCAGAGAGTTGAACAAGCTTAGATTGATCTTCTATTTGAGGCCTTATAAAATCACTTCAATTGAATTTGCTCTGAATACGTTCACAGACAAACGGACAGGTGTCATATTAAAAAACTGTTTCCAATGCATGTATTTGTAAATATCTTGAAAATTAGTGTGATTGCAATACCTTCTCCTATAAATGAAGGGTAAAGCTAATCATTATATTTATACAATCGTATTAAAAAAAGTTTTTCACTACATATATAAAGATAACGAACTGCTCTATGAAGAAGTTGCAGTTCTTTTAAAATGAAAAGATGATTAAGGAATACAAATAATTACAAGATCAGTTTAAAAGAATAAACAAACAGTCTTAATATACAAAATAATCTCAATGTCTTGCAATTTCCATGAACAGTAAAATAATTAAAATATGGAGAAAAGAAGGTCAAAGATCAGGAGTTCTAAAGGTTATGAGGAAATGTTTCCTTCGCCCTCCCCTTTTGTATTAAGTTCTTGAACCTCCTGGCTGATCCTCTGGAAACTTTAAAATTAAATAAAATGGGTAATGAATGATAACAATTCTTTCTCATTCAAACGAAACGGTTGGGGAAAATAAAGAATTATAATCTCTTTGGACAGATAGCAAGGTAGACCAAGGACAAGAAAAAAGAAAAACATTCAGTTTTTTATTAATATTCTTAGAAACGATGTAACACCTGTTTTATTGTATGAATATGAAACATAAATAAGAAACTATACAGAATTTCAGATTCAATTTTTATTATTCCGACTTTTTTTCAGAATACTATCAAATTAAAGTTTTTCTTTTCCTTGTTTTTAATCCAACCCGAATGCCTATCGCCCAAAGTAAATATCTGAATCAGTAGATCACAACCTTTTTGGTGTGTTTTCAAATTATACTAGGGTATATTATCAAAAAATTTAGATTGGGTTGTTCGGAAAGTAATTTCGTTTTTATCCAACAAAGGACTTAAGTGTATTTTTTTACAGTTTACTTGCTTCTATAGTAAAAAAGTAAATATGTCGAAAATGCTGGTTTTTATTATACTTTCCATATTTAAAAGGGCAACAACAAAAAACTACAGCGTCGAATCAATTATACTTATTTATAAGAAAGGCTTACTATGTCAGCTGACAAAATATATAATGATTATGCGCCTTAAATTTGAAGTTAGCTGTAAAAAAATACAATTAAGCCCTTTGTTGGGAAAAAACGAAATTACTTTTTGAACAACCCAAACCAATACTTGAAGCCAAAAAAGTTTGAGCACCACTGATCTAAATCATAAAAACGTTTAGTAAAAGTAAATTTAAAGCGTAAAAATAATTAAAACAAATTATTTTAAATATAGAACTAACAAATTATTTATTGATATATAAGTGGTGATAGTCATTTTTTTTTTATTTTTACACTTTAATTAAATTTTATCAGTTTGGAATTACTTAAATGAAAATGATATTTTAAAACTCAGACACCGCGGTGCTTGCAGAACAAAGAAATGGTTTAAAATAACATGTGGGAGATGATATGACCAGTCAAAACAAACATCTCTAGTTTGTCTTAAAAGAAATTGGTATTTTTTTTTTAATCATAGAAAAAAAAGGAATTTATTGTTAATTAAAAGATAATTTTTAACAATTTATTTAAGGCGAGCGTCTCGAGGTGCTGATTTTGAGAGGTTCCAGCGGCCACAATTTTGAAGCTATCAAACTCAAATCTTTTTTAAATTAAAGCTATTTAAAATATCTACAACTTATAGAAGACCTTATTTTGATTTTCGAAAAATTCTTTTTTTATTTTTTATATTAATTACATTAAATAAAAGATATTTTAAAAAAATTCGATCTATATCTTATAGAAAATTAAATTAGTAATCTTTGTGTTAAAAAATAATTAATTTGTTGCCTTTAATTAATAAGCTGGAACGTTTCAAAATGGAATAAGTCGCTTGTTTCTCTATGGGAACAACTAACGCCATCTCTTGTCGCTTAGAGTAACCTGCTTCTCATTCGGCTAATAACGGTTTTTCGAGACGCGCACCTTAAACAATTTTAAATTTTTAGGATCAGGAAGATGTATGGCATATTACTTGCTGGCTGCCATACATCTTCCTGATCCTAATATTCCACTCACCATCAAATTCTTCTATTTAAATTTCAAATTTTTTCGTTTTTAATTTCTTTTAAGAGAATAACTACATTAATGAAACATTCAATAAATATATATTTTTTTTTAATATTATTTTTTAATTACCATCATTATATAGATATAATATACATGGGAAAAATATATTTTAAACTTTTTATTCACTATTATTGTGTCAGACCTTTAGTGTTGCATAAATTGACAAAATTATTCGTTTCTATTCTCGTTTTTATTAAATTAATTCTTAAATCTATTTTTTTATAAATATATATTTTTTTTTAACAAATTTATATGAATATGATAAAATTTATAGTCATTAATAAAATTATATTTTTTTTAACTTTAAGCATGAATAAACAATATTATCTATAATATATATATGTATATACATTTATAACAAAAATTTAAATTTGGAATTAAGCAGAATATTCAAGCACCTAGCTAGGGCGAGCAAAAATTTAGATCTGGCTAGAGAGAATTTTATAATCAATCTAGAGTTCTCTTTTTGAAATGTAAGATATTTTATGTATATAATATGTATTTATTTAATTTTATTTATTTATGTCACAGGAGGATTTTTTTTGAGTCTTGTCCTGGAAAAGCATGTGCTCTAGTGAAGATTCATATATAATTATATACATTATGAGTGTTCATGTGCGTGTACGAATGTTAATTTTGTTAAGGAATAGTTTAGAAATTAAAAAAAAAATAAATAAATGCTTAAGAGGAATTAAAAGTTTTTTTTTTTTTGTTTTTTTCCTTCTTTTTATTTGAGATGTTTAGGATGGTAAGGATGAAAATATTTAAAGAATAATACTTAGTGTCTATCAAGTGAAATGGTTAAAAAAAAAAAAAAAAAAAAAATTATGGAGAAATATAATGGATTATAATCAGTCATCTTAGTGCCATTTAATAGTAAAATATAATGGAATAAAATGAAAGATTTATAAAGTTTAAAAGAGCAGTTAGTATTAAAATTCTCACTCTATTATGATAACATTAAATATGGCCATAGAAAATAGAGAAGGCTCTTTATATATTTATATATATATATAAAAAAATGAATATATATATATAAATATTTTTTCATATATTATATTTAAAATAGTATATATTAATATATTAGAGATAAGATACCGCTTTAAGGTGACTATTTTTTCTTAGGAGGATTTCTCTGGGGAGTTGAAGGCCTACCAGAATTCATGCCAACATATTGATATTTGGCTTTTTTCTCTGATGGTTTCAAAATCTGAAATAAATAAATGATTCATGTTTATTTTGTTTTGTTTTTTTTACGTAAATTTAAATATGATAAGATAATGAATTACCTGGAAGGAGCACATGAGAGTTTCATCAACAGACATCATTCCACCTGCATTGTCAAATTCACCACAGTAATTTGGCGCTGAGAAGAGCGTCACAAGTTGTCGTTTGGCAAAAAATTCATATCCGTCCTCTACTACCTGAAATTACAATAAATATTTAATAGGAGAAAATAAAATGCTTTAACAATATTCCCAAACTTGTCACAGAATTCTTAGAGTTAATAAAAATTACCTAACCTCTGACGACTCCTGCTCCTCTAAAGTTCGAAAAAACTTATCTAACAAGAGTGTGAGCAAGTTTTTGTGGGTGAGGCCAAACGCCTCATGGCCACCGGGACAATTATATTATTACATTATATTAGTATAAACACTAGTGGTCATTGTCTCTCATTATATATTTTATGTACAAGTTAAATCTGTTTGTATATATACAAATTAAACTGGACAACTCTGCATATAGACTCGATGCATTGAGTTTTATAGTCTCTGAGAGACTGATGATGGCGATATAAAATTATAGCTGAAATGTTTCCAAAATTTGAGAGTTTTATTTATTTTATTTAGCTGACTCCTCTCTCCATTTATATCAACTGATACAGCCACTTTCCAACTTCTATAAAGATTATCCCAATTGTCGCAAGAACAATTTCTTTTTAAATGGTAGAGAGTGGAACAAACTAACAAGTATGCATGGGCATATAGATGACACCTGATCTAAGAATTTAATTTAAAAAAAGGGCTTTTGATTACATCCTGTATCTTCAAAAGTAGGCTGTCTAATAAAGATTAAATCCCTCTTAGTACTAGTAAAAACAATAAATAGTTTATAAATATATTAAATGATAAATAAAAGAAATATCCAGCTATAAAATCCACATCTTGTAATATAAATATATTGATAAATATTAAAATTTATATGAATAATTGTATGAGAAAGTTGTTTAATAATGTATTATTTATAGAGTGGCGCAACCAGGGGGGGGGGTAGGTTTTTAACTCCCCCCTCCCCCCCCAGGAGGAGAAGAAGAAAAAATATCAAATTGCTATATATTTTATTTGTATATTACAAATAGAAAAGAAAAAAATAGCATTTTTTTATTTGTTTATATTAAAATTGAATTTTGTTTTTCCACTGCTCAAGCACGTTGCCAGGGGGGGGGCTTAACCCCGCCCTGAAATCTTTATTTTACGAAATTTTCTTATGTTGAATTTTTTCAAAACCCTCCCCAGAAGCAAATCCTGGTTGCGCCAGTGTATTTATGGAAGTTGCTACTATTGTTATGCAGCTCAACAGATGAATTACAATATTATCCAAATTTCTTTGTATCAAATAAGTGGTGGGTTTTTGAAGGATAGAGATATAGAAAAATTTAATGCTTTTCAATCAGCAGGAGACGTTTCGGTACAGGATTGAAAATAAACAAAGGCTTCTCTCCCAGTGATCGATAAGCATTCAAAGTATTTTTAATTTTGACTGCCTCAGTCTTCCCAAGCTTAGAAAAATAATTCAGTAGCTGTATAACCCCCCTCAGATTATAAACGGACTAATTAATTCTTAGTCAACATTTATAAGGGGTCCACTTATTACGTCACGCATTTTTCGACGATATTCTAGTCCACCACCTTCCCGTGTCACAGTTAGTCATATACAAACAAACCCCCCTACAAATATAAAGTCACAACATAGAACTACGCCCTCCCCCATGATGTCGCACCATAATCTGTTGTTCCTTATTGATAAATGATAAAATTTCCTATACAAAATTTTTTTTTTTTTTTTTTTTTTTTAGAATACGAATCTTATCCCATCTTTTCAAATTCAGCTTTAGTTTTATAAATTCAACTTTGAATTGTGATGTCCCAGTTATGTTAGAGAAACCTCCGGGTCCCAAGGGAAATATAACGTTTTATCCAGACTCCCACCCCCCTTAAAGTGTTACGACGACCCCCAAGTGTCAGGCTTGCTGTTTGTACTTCCAAGTCCTCTGGATTTCATTTTGTTTTTTAAAGCATCATGTTGTAAAACCGTGATATATATATATATATATATATATAAATAGACTAATTCGTTCCCGATCAAAGCTCATCATCACTCAACTCGTCAATAAATTATACCAGACATATTTTTATTCACATGTAAATTCAGTTTTTATTATTATACTGCTTCTAATTTAATTAAGCTTATTAAGTTAAAAATAGCATATAAATGAGAAAATAAAGATAAAAGTATATACTATATATATATACCTGGTGAGCTCTGCAAATAAGATCCAAGTCATGTCGATTAAGAAATTTGCTAACAACGTCAGCTCCAAATGTAAAAGAAACGCCTCGGTCATTTTCTCCCCAGCCTTGAACATCCTTATCCGGATCAGACCACAATAGATCACACAAAAGCCCTAGAAATAAATGTTTAAATTAAATGACTTCATTTTTTTTATTTATCACATTCATTATATCCCTTCCACTAATTATATTATCTGAATTGATTGAGAGGTTTAAATTTATTGCCATCTTAAAAACAACTCTTTATTATGATTTAACATTTAAAAATAAAACATCTTCTGGAGTTTTTTTTAGAAGAAATTCAAATAAATCACTTCTTTTGAAATGATGATTCAAATCGTTTATTTATATAGTACATTTAAAATAAATTTTATATTCTGTTAAATAAAAATTTAATCTCTTTTGGCCTGGATAACTCGAAGCAAGATGCAGAGCATTAAATAAAATGTCAGTCCAAACCAAGTCCATGATAAGATGGATTTTATTGTTTCAGATGCAATAAGGCTCAGGATGTTATGCATATGATAGCAATTTTAAATAAAATCATCACCATAGTTCAGGGGCCTTAACACTCCGCAATGCAAAAATAACAAAAAAAAAACAAGCTGTTGACTATCTAGGAAACAATTTGGAGGGGGGACTCACAACTACATAAGAAAAAAATGGAAAATATCTAAATATTAGCTTTTTGATCAAAATTTAGCCTATTTCTTACAAAAAAAATAAAAATATTTTTATATATGGTCTCAACCAAGACCGAAACGTTAGCCTAATGGGCCTTAAATAAATACTAGCTGCTTTTCTTCTTCATCCTGCTACTCATCAACAACTTTTATCCAGCTATAATTCTACTTTACAAATATTTTTATAGTTAGATGGAAGGTTTACTCTGTTGAAACTGAATATTTGCAAATCAGTCGTTCACCAATAAATTTTTCGGATAATATAGGGTTGGGGGAAAAAGAAATCCATTATTTTTACATGAACTTCAAGAGCTTATTGTCCGATTTGGGTCAAATATGCACCGGTTTGTTCTATAATTTGTTGCCATTTTATAGGAAGTTTCATAATGCCTCTTCTCATAGAAGTCTTGGTCCTTGTTGGCGAAAAACAGCAGAATCTTCCTAAGCATTAGTGCTCGTTTGGCCACAGTTTAAGCTGCTTCAACGCGCTTCGATCACGATCATTTTCTTACAATGTTGGCGTTTGTGACCCATTTCTCATACCCAGTCACCATCCGTTTAAGAAATGGGTCGATTTCAATCCGTTTGGCCCAAGGTTTTGCAAATATAAATTCGATTCATCATGTTTTTTGGTGTTAATTGGAGTAGCATCCAAACAACAAGCTTCTTTTTTGTGTAAATGATTTAAAACTGTTTTTATTATCGATCTTTAGCTCCTGGTGGATGCTACGACTACCGGCATGGGTCAACTTCGATCATTTCTGTGATTTTATCAACATTTTTGAAGACGGGCCCGTCTGGGTGAGGTGTATCTTTAAAATCAAAAGTACCGTAATGGAATCGACTAAAACAAAATTGCAAGTAAGTAGCTGTTACGGAATCGGGACCATAAACACCATTCACAATTTCAGCCGCCTGTCTTGCATTTTCGCCTTTATCAAAAAAAAAAACTGTAAAATGTTTAACATCCTATAACTCACAACAGAATGGACCAAACAAAAAACAGCCAAGGAATTATTTTGTGCGAAATGTCACCTTTACAACGAGCATAAATGTAAAGTTTTCTGTTCGATACTTTACGAAATATCGACCACTACAGTCATCTACCGAAAAAAATAATGGATTACTTTTTTCCAAACCTATTAATTTTCAAGAGCCCCCTTCCTCCCCATTGCGGAGTCTGCGGGGGGTTATTTACGCCCCTGGAGGGATCAATTTTTTGATAAAATTAAAATAGGTTCTCTATATAAGATTCAAAAAATATGATCACCTACTATTTTCGAGTCTGTTTATTTTTAAGGTACTGTATGTAAACACTTCTCTATAAGTTAATATCAGAATTTATCTATTTAATCTAATGAATTATATTTTTTTCGGTCTCTAATTGAAATTCATGATAGTTAATA
>JAKCPI010028227.1:0-37288 GCA_023213315.1 Euborellia annulipes | reverse complement strand
AAACGTTGTTAAAAGGTCTTCTCTTTTGAGTGCCGAAGTGGCGAAAATATATTTCCATTCTTTGCTATTGATTCTGGCCTATTCATTTGTTGCCCGGCTTTATAAATGTATATGTTTATAAAACTTTCAAGCGCCTTTTTTCGAATTGTTGAATTTCGAACTTTGGTCAGTATGATTCTCTTCAGCAAGGGATATATAATAGTTATTGTCTTTTTTAAGAATTCAATTATAGTATTTATCTCAATTCTTAGTTTTTGTAATTCTAAAGTTGTATATATATATATATAGAAGAGGGGCCGGAAAAAACTCATTTTTTTATTTCGAAGTTGTAATAGCGCCGAAAAGTTGTGAAGATTATATAGACAAAAAAAAAGGAAAAAATCATTATCAAAAATCGGATGACATCTTCCGGTCGCTCATAGGCTCTCAAAGTTTGACAAAATATGAAAAAACTTCATTTTTGCGATTATTTTTTTAATTTTTTGAATTCACACCATAATAAAACACAATGTTCTTATATTCGAAATAATAAAAAAATATTGTTAACTATTACTCTCAAAAAAAAAGTATATTAAAGATATTAAAAAAACTCGTAAAATGTTGACTTTTTCATTATTTTTGGCAAATTTTGAGGCTTATGCGCGTACCGGAAGATATCAAATGATCTAAATCAAATTAAAACACAATGTTTTTAGACTCTTTCTGAATACGTTACAAATTATTACTTTACGAAAACATCTAATTCAAACATTAAAAAAATAATAGCAAAAATGAAGTTTTTTTTCATATTTTATCAAACTTTAGGGGGTCTAGTCGCGACCGGAAGATGTCAACCGATTTTTTGATAATTTTTTTTTTTTGTCTATATAATTTGCAACTTTTCCGCGCTATTACAACTTCGAAATAAAAAAGTTTTTTCGGCCCACCCATATATATATATATTTCTCATATTATATATTCTCTAACTTGAATGTATTTTTCTTGACAGGAGGAGCATTTATTGGAGTTCAGGACACTATTAGTCCGTTTGGATACAAACGTGGTGAAGGAGTCGATGCTGGAGCCGGCGAAATTGAATGGGTCGTCAATAAGGACCGATATAAATATGATGCTCTTTTTGATTCTCTCGGACCTTCTGAAGGCAAACTCACAGGAAGTGGTAAGAATTTATTGTTGACTAATTTATTCATTTATTGACCAATCTACCCTCATAATCCAAGGGTCATGAGTTTCCTGAGACAGACCAATTTAAACATCGACATGGATAATGAGTATCATATAAATAAAAAAGAATTGTTTAATGTCTGTTTCCCCTAAATGATGAAAAGTGCAAAAAAAGTTTTGTTTATCCTTAAAATAAATAAATAATTTCATTTAAGTATTAACATTTAACATATTTTTAAATTTTTTTCCTCCAAAAAAAAACTTGAGTTTGTTTCCCTAATGAAATGAAATATATATTTGTTTGTATTAAATTTATAAATATCTATATATCTTTTTTTTTTTTTGCTTCTGAGCAGGAGCGTATATAGAAATTTTTTTCGGGGGGGACCCGAACTCAAAAAAATTTTTCTGCGGAAAATTTTTTTTAAGAAACTAAATTTTTTTTCACACGAAATTTTTTGCAGAACATTTTTTCTTGTGCGGAACCAAAGATTTTCATCCTGAGGAAAAATTTGTTGCGCTGATGTCTGTATAACCCTATATATGTATATGTGTTTGGGAAATTTCGGGGGGGGGGGGGGGGGGCCCTCGCCCCCCCCCCTTATATACGCCTCTGCTTCAGAGACTACCAAGCCCTTTAAACTTCATTATTATAATAATTCGAAAAAAATTATTATCTGTTCTATTGTTTGTAGATAGACGTAAAGAAATCAAATTTATTCTAAGAACCTTCGGCAAAAATTAAATAATTTTGCGTTTTATTTACATTGTCATATTGGAAGGAAATTGACGATTTTCAAAACATCTGTTGCTTGTGCTGAGGATGATTTCATCTCACTGGGATCTAAATATCTACAAATAAATATACGCAAAATTATTTATTTTTGACCGACGGTCCTTAGAATAAAATTGATTAAATCTGTTTTAGTTTGCTTAGAAGAACCCTTCTCTGCCCATGGGCTAGATCAAAATGGCTTTTATATCATATAAGTCATACTGATTATTAGGGACCGGACAAAAAAGCATAAAAAAATGAAAAAAAAAAAGTGCTTAAAAAAGCATAAAAAACTTGAATAAAAAGTTGTTAAATAAGCATAAAAGTTGAAAAAAAGCATCTCATAAGCAATTTTTACTCATACCAATGGCGTATACAAATTTTTTTTTTTAAAGAAACTAAATTTATTCCGCCCCGCCCTGAGAAAAATTTTGTTTTTGCGGAACCAAATTTTTTCACCCTGCGGAAAATTTTTTTTTACAATGCTATAATTTTTTGCACTGCGGGGCTTTTGAAATTTTTTTTTTTTTTTTTTTTTTTGGGGGGGGGGGGGGGCCGGGCCCCTCCCCCTCTTATACACGTCCCTGGTGTATGCGTGTGTGAATGGGAAAAAAGTGTTTTTTAATAAAAAAAAAAAAAAAATTATAAATATTCGTAAAATAAGTTCAAATAAGCACGAAAGGGAAAAAAAGCATGAAAACTCAAAAAAAAGCATAAAAAATGCAATCTCAATGCACTTAGTTTTTCCTAATTCGTATAGAAATTAAATATCTAATGGTTGCTTATAAAATTGAGCAATAAGCATTTTGCTTAAATCCGGTCTCTACTGATTATATTATAATGGTATTTAACTCCATGGATTAGTATAAGTAGTATAACAATCTATAACAGACTATTGTATCAATTTTCTTAATTATTATTAGTAGAAATAGAATGAATCCAAAAAATTTGTAGATAGAGATGGGTATTAGGCTGAACGCACGCCAATTGAGCAAAATGCTCTTGGACAAAACGTTTTGCTCAATGCCAACGCACACCGATTAGACAAAATGTTTTGCCATTTAGCATTTTTGCCTAATCGGCGTGCATTGGGATTTTTGTTCAATGGCAGAACATTTTGTCCAATGCCAACGCACACCGATTGAGCAAAAAGCTCAATGAAAAAACATTTTGCTTAAAGCCAACTCACACCGATTGAGCAAAACGCTCAATTGCAAAACATTTTGTGCGTTTACCCATAGAAAAGCATTGAAAAAACAGTTTTAGGCAAAAACGTTTTTGCTCAATTGGTGTGCGTTCAGCCTTAGTGACATTTTTCAAAAAATTTAAATATATAGTTTAATTTACAAATGCTTAAAACCCTTCAATGTTTGGAGAAATCAAGGAATTTATTATATCATTCATTACTTGCTTTCATTTTTTTTTCATTTTCTAAATATTTTATTTTTAAAATATAAATATTTTTTTTTTCCAGCTGCCAAGACTGAAATGGTGAAATCGAAACTTCCAAACACGGTACTAGGCAAGATATGGAAATTATCCGATATCGATAAAGATGGTATGTTAGACGCTGATGAATTCGCGCTAGCAATGCATTTAATTAGCATCAAAGTGGATGGCCACGATCTACCACCAGAACTTCCTGAACATCTGATTCCGCCATCGAAGCGACCTTAACGTTCATCATTTGAACTTTTTTGCACCCGTATTTAATAGTTTGTAATTCATTCGTCTCTTGACTGAATTCACATTTCAAACACAAAACATTCGGACCACATATTCATGCACTTATGTAATCTATTTATGTGATAACTTTAATTTGCTTAGGAACAATTTCTAAATATTTTTAGCAGAGTCGGTATTTTCACAAGTGATATATATATAAATAAAGTCAATATATTCGGTATGTACAATTCAAAATATACACTAATTTTTTACTGTCTTTGGAAAACCAGCCATTAAGTGTCTTAAACAAATTGCATATTCACTTGCTTAATCAGTTTCCATTAAATTAGTTAATTTAATTTAAAAAAAAAATCATCAGTTATATTAATATTGTACGATAATTGACTGAATTCTTTATTATAGAATTTAAAGAATTCTAATAAAACGCCAAATTATTCTTAGGATTGTTAGAGAGATTTGTTGTATAAACTGGTAAAATTAATTTTTATAGGGAGATTTCATATTATATAATTTATTTTATAAATTTAAAGGCTGTCATTGAATAAAGAAAAAAATATTTACCTAAGAACTCTATATATAGGGATGCAGATAGCAAAGAATAAAAATTTTATATGGAACGCATCGTTCCCATCTTCAGAACGATAAATTGTTAATGTTGCTTAGATTGATATATGCCGGTCCATATAAAATTATAACATAAATTTGCATATACAATTAAACATACAACTAATGGTATATGCAAATTTATGTTATAATTTTTGTTTGAACCATCAATCTAAGCAATATTAACAATTTATCGTTCTGAAGATGGGAACGATGCGTTAACGATATTTAAATAAAGTTTTTATTCTTTGCTGTCTTTCTACATCCATCTGCTCTTGTTAAAAAACAAATATTTATAATTGAAAACGTCAATTTTGCAATACAATCCAAATATAGCAATATTACCTTAATATTGTGTGCGATATTGAAGGTACTATTCCTATAACATTCTCATTTTTATTTTCTCTTACCCTATATATTATATAATTCTTAGGATAATTTTTTTTTCCATTCCATTACAGTTAAAAAAATTAAATACTTTGCTTTTTCTGTTTTATCGTATAATTTTTTTAAGGAATTTAAAAATTGTTTGAGTACCTTTTTTTCTACTTTTATCCCTAATTTTTTTGTCCAAAAATTTTTGAATTTTAAAAATAATTAACGAGATAGAAAAATGCAAAGAATTTCTATTTTTGTCCATTCTTCATAATTATATATATAAATTATATAAGTGCTTTAATTTTTTTTTTTTATTTCTTATCAACTTTGAAAAAAATCTTTTTTTTTTATAAAAAGTTTTTCTAAAATATATTTAAAAATTTCTTAATTAATCAATTTTCATTTTTCTATTTTTTTTGAAAAAAAAAAAAAATTGTTTTATTTTCCTAAAAAATATTTTCCCTATAATTATTAATGGCGTAAACAGAAATAAAACAGGAGGCTTATTCTATAATCATTTCTCAAATATTTTAAAGATATTAAAAATTTTTTTTCAGAATTTTTTTCTGATAAATTTGCCATGCTTTTTGCAAACTCAAATATCTTTTTTTTTTATTTATTTCATAGTTTATTTCAAATATATTTATAAATATATAAAAAAGGGTCCATATCCTGTGGATTCAAAATAAATCTTACTAAGTATATAATATTTTTATAACAAATATTTTATTTAATATATTAAAAAAATTTTTTTCAAAATATTTTAATAATCTCAGTTCCTTTTTTATCTCTATCTTGAATGCTTCCTTGAAGAGACCGGCCTTTATATAATTATAAATATATATATATATATACCCTATATATACATGTATATTTAAATTTCTCATAGAATTTACCAAAGATAATTTTCGGACAAGAAAATATAATAATAATGTATATATATGAATTGTTATTTTTTTGGGTAAGAACTTAAGATGAGAGATGAACTTTAAATATTTATTTTATGTTTTGCAATCTTTCAATAGACATTCAAATAGATATTTTATTAAATAAAATGAGAATTTATTGACAGAATCAGGATAAGATATCGGTTATCTTATATACACTTAAGAAATGAAGTTTTTTATAGAGATTTTGATACATGTAACATCCTCACTATAAAAAATTTAAGACATTTATTTCATTTATTTAAATAAAAATTTATTATTTGATGTTTAAATACTTGTTTTTTTGATTGTTAATTATTTTAATGAATTGCCTAATATAGCCTACTGTATTTTATCTCCTGAGTCCTGGGGTATTAAGGTGCGCGTCTCGGGGTGCTAATTTTGGGAGATTCCAGCGGCCACAATTTTGAAGCTATCGACCTCAAATTTTATTTAAATTAAAGCTATTTAAAATATCTACAACTTATAGAAGCCTTTTTTTTGATTTTCGAAAAAATAAATTTTTTTTTTAGATTAATCGCATTAAATAAAAGATATTTTAAAAAAATTCGCTCTATATCTTATAGAAAATTAAATTGGTAATCATTGTGTTAAAAAATAATTAATTTTTTAGCCTTAATTAATTATTCAACAAGACATGTGAGTGTTTTTTATTGGTGAGGCCAAACATCCCATGGCCCCCGGAAATCGAACCCAGGATCTCCGCCTTTCCGGGGCATAGGCGGAGATCCTGGGTTCGATTTCCGGGGGCCATGAGATGCTTGGCCTCACCAATAAAAAAACACTCACATGTCTTGTTGAATATATCTATGACTTGTTTAGCCCGAATCGAGATATTTCGAATACTATTATCTTATTCCAATATATAGATCTCGAAAAATATTTAACTTAATTAATTAGCTGGAATCTTTCAAATGAAATGAAATAAATCCCCTGTATTCCTATGGGAAAAACTAACGCCATCTTTTGCCGCATAGTGTAACTCTGTACTAAATCGTCTTCTAACGGCTTTTCGAGAAGCGCACCTTAACAAATGTCCTCGTTTTTATAAGCCAAGGAAATAGGACGCTCTTTACTTATTGAATAAGGGAAAATTGAGAATGAGATTATAGCTAATTCTGTAATCATCTCCTCTATTTCCTCCTTCTGAGTATGTGCACTCTCTGATAGAGTCAAAGACTTTTAAGGAGTTGTCCGAATGATAAGATATGACATTTACCAGAGAGCATTATGTAATATACAGGACCATAACAGTGCAGTCAAGGGAACAGTCAGTTCTTGGACAACTGGTCACGGATTCTTCCTTATTTTTTTCTATTACATATATATATAATAGAGGAATAAAAAAATGATGATCAACCGAATAAAATTGATAGAAATAGGTAGGAACATGAAAATTTTTTTCTAGTGTTCTAAGTTAAAGGTTGGTTTTTATTTATTTACGTAATGCTATTTTTGTTTATGTTTATTTTGTATATAAAATTTTTTTTTTGAAAAATTTTGTAGTAACTTCTTTATTTAACTTTTTAGGCCAAATGTTTGACACACAATTAAATATTTTAAAATGTTTTTTAAATATTTATGTTCAAAAGCGTTAATTGTGGAATATCGAAGAACTGTTTCTCGACTTAGGTATGAGTACATTCCCTGGAATATCTAATGATAACAATGATAATAAACGAGATATACTAAAAAAATAATATGTTCCACAACTTATCATCTCTTCTAAAATATCATTATGGTTCTATTTCAACTGTGAATCATTCAAGATTACATGTGTCATTTAATGATGTGTTTGTTTCGATAACTTTACTATAATTTATATATATATATTTTTAAAATCAGATGTGTTTTTCTAGTGATTCTAGGGAATTCCTTCGATCTCGCTAATCTTCCAGTTTAATTTCCAAAACGATATTAAATATAAGCGAAATTTTAAGACCAGATGCTAAAATGATAGGAAAGGATTCGAGGAATACAAATAAATTGACGATATCTTTGGATTCTTGCTCTAGTACCTTTTTTCAGTCACAAAATTAACTTTTTAAGTCAACCATTTTCGCTGTCTGGTCTCAAATTTTTTGAATTATTGAATTTGAATTTAGTCTTGGTTTCGTACAAGTTTAATAATTTCAAATATTTGTCCCATCTTTAGTTTTTTCTACATAAAAATGTTTTATATTAATTATTTTATGATAAATTTAATAATAAAATTTTTATTTTGTTTATATATAGATGGTTTAAAGAGAACAAATACGAAGATGTTGCTACAGGCATGGAAACAGCCTATCGTCAAAAATTATTACCTCTCGAAGAAGCATACCAATTTCATCAAATTCATGGACCTCCCTTAACTAATGCCGATTTCCATGCAAAACCTATGATATTATTTATAGGTCAATATTCCACTGGTAAAACATCACTAATAAAATTTCTCCTAAATGCCAATTTTCCTGGAATTCGGATTGGCCCAGAACCAACCACCGACCGATTTATTGCTGTTATGTTTGGACCTTTAGAACAAGTGGTACCTGGAAGTGCACTAGTTCTTGATCAAACCAAACAATTTGGCGGATTACGGCAATTTGGAAATCAATTTTTGAACAGATTTCAAGCTTCTCTTTCCCCACAACCTGTTCTCCAATGGTTAACATTTATCGATACACCTGGAATTATTTCTGGAGAGCGACATCGCAGGGAACGCGAATATGATTATCCAGCTGTTTTAAAATGGTTTGCAGATCGAGCTGATCGAATTATTTTAATGCTTGATGCTCATAAATTAGACATGTCTGATGAATTACAAGGCGCAATTCATGTGATCAATTCCAATATAGATAAATTATATGTGGTTCTAAATAAAGCTGATCTTGTTGATCCATATGAATTAATTCGTGTTCATGGAGCACTTATGTGGTCACTTAGCAAGACATTCAATACTCCAGAAGTAATTAGAGTTTTTATTGGATCTTTTTGGAATGAACCTCTTCGTTATGAAAGCTATCGCAAGTAAGGTTTTTTTATTATAACATATATAAAACTAAATATTTAGATATATATATATATAGATAATTTAAATAATTTTATGTGAAATTTATGGTAAGCCAAACGTTCAAATATATATATATATATATTATGATTTTGCTAACTGAATTATCTAATAAAAATTTTTTAAAGTTATGTCTATTATACAGACTATTTGCCTCTGAAACCAAAGAATTAATTCGAGATATAGAAAGTCTACCAAGAAACGCAGCTTTAAGAAAATTAAATGATTTAAGTAAACGAGCTCGACTGGCCAAGGTAATTAAAATTTTTTTATATCACTTCGTAGAATGTACAATCGTTGTATGTAGTTTGAGGAGTCATAAGATACAATAATACAGAAGTACTTTAATGTTCACTTCTTACTCTCACTCTCTTTATATATGTACCCCGGTAGCCATCGGTAAATGGTTATTTAAAATATATTTATACTCTAAATGCAGTAGCGTACCCAGGTGGGGCCTAGGGGGAGGGACGCTCGCCCCCCCCCCCCCCACCCCAGGCGGGTTAAACTTTTGGCTCTCCTCTCGCATCCGCTTTTTCCCAAAATCTACGGCTTTTTTTTTTTTTGAAAATTTCCAAATAAATTCATTTTATATCACAAATCCGGAGGAAAATTACACAAAAAATCCCGAATGAGGGTCGAATACTAAAAAAAAAAAGAAAAAAAAGTCGAATGAAAAACGGCGCCCCAGTTGAGCTTCGCCCCCTCCGCCCTCAAAGGCTAGTTACGCCGTTGTCTAAATGGCCTCAGCAGCTGAGAGGGTCAAATATAAAAAAAATAAATAAATAAAAACAGGCGAATTTCCCAAAAATTTTTTATACCATAAATAATAAATAAATAAAATGAAAAATTCTTTTTTAATTGATTTGCAGCCAAATTTATTAAAGTTAATACAATTAAAAGATAGATTAAACATCGATGATTATCCTTCAATAATGATTTCATTCAAAATCACGATCAAATTTCAAAACTGCCTACTAGCGCATTCTAGCGAGCATTTTAGGAAATTGTACAAATAAAACAATAGACAATGAGCATCGATGACAATAAGACATCGCACCAAGTTCAGTCAATCAGCACACAATAAATATTCCATGAAATTAAAATCTTTTATTTTTCCAGATTTGGTCTTCAATTATGTAATTATATTTTATTTATTTATTTAAATATTTATAATCTATAAATTTCCGCAACAGAAAAAATAGTGGTTTAATTTCATGATAAAAAATCAAAATCAAATTCTTACTTTTCTAAATTGTAATCTAAAGGTTAGAGAAATGGTTCATGAAAATTTTGTTTAGGGATCCATTAATAATTTACAAATGCTTATTAATAAATGAGTACTTCTAATGATGAAGGAATTTCTTTGATTATTTATTAAATAAAGTATCTGCCAAGGAGGTTAGTTGGTGCCCCTTACAATTACCTCTGGGTAATATTTGTTGTTCTTTGAACAATAAAAAGATTTTATCATATTAATATATTTTTTTTATTCCCAAAACATTAAAAGATTAAAAATTTCAGAAACTCCTTTTCTAAACCCTACGATTAATCATTTGGAAAGACTTTATCTTTAATCAGTAAGTGAGATTTGGAGGACAGCAGCCAGGCAGGTAGCCTCTATTTAATGAAACAGACTCCTTTAACAAAACGTTTCGGCTAATTTTAATTACGCCATCTTCAGTTGTTGTAGAGTCTAATAGGAAATAGAGTTGTCACTTGTGTGTTGTGCATAAGATTTAACTATTCGCTTATGCACAACACACAAGCGACAACTCTGCTGCTGTCCTCCAAATCTCACTTACTGATATCTCACAGCCACATCCCTCCAATTTTATCTTTAATCGTTTTTTTTTTTTTTTATGTATCAAACCTCCCTTCCCTTATCAGAAATATTTTATAACATCAGAATTTTTTTTTATTTCTAAGAATTTGTGAATTTTTTGTTTCTAGGCACATGCTCTTCTTATGAGTCATTTCCATGGTGAGCTCCATGGTTGGTGGGGACTTGAGAAAACACGCCAAAAACTCATTGAAGAAGTTCCTATTATTATTAATGAGTTATGTCTAATGAATGGTCTTGCTCCAGGCGATTTGCCAATCTCATCTCATGTTAAGGTGATTGTATTATTATGAAAAATATTAGCAGTGGCGTGATATACCCCCGCAAATGCGATGCCTTGGGGGGGCCCGGTCGCGTGGGACCGAAAGCTTTGTAGGCCCTCTGTTTTGTAATATAGTAGTAAGTTAGGCCTAAATAAATATACATTTTCTTCTAATTAACTACTATTATTAAATTATATATTTTTTAATTGGATTGTTTGTGTAATGTAGAAATATACATTAAAAAACAAATTTCATGGTTGTTGATGAGAGAAGTGGCTGTTCAACGATTAGAATTATAAACAGGAAGAGAGAATGTCAGCCAAAAGAAGAGCCTCTATCGAATAAAAATCTCAATCCAGAAGAGGTTTCGGTTTTACTTAAATAAATCCATCATCAGTTCTTAAAAGATTATTGGCAATCTCAAGGTGCACACCATTGAGATGCAGATAGAGTTGTTATATATAAACATAAACAAAAATATATTTGCTCATAAGATGACATGCTCTTCAGTTAATACGGTCATATACCAGGTACATTTGAGACTTGGCCGTTTTGACTGATGAGCATATGACATCTGATATGCAAATATTGTATTTTTATATAATATTGTATTTTTATGTTTATACTGGTATATAACAACTCTATCTGCATGGTGTACACCTTGAGATTGCCAATAATCTCTTAAGAACTGATGATGGATTTATTTAAGTAAAACCGAAACGTCTTCTGGATTTTAATTCGATAGAGGATCTCCTTTTGGCTGACATCATCTCTTGCTGTCTATCATTTACAAATTTCATGGTTTTTATTTGTAAATTATTCCCTTTAATAATGGGGCCCGAAAAAAGGTTGCAGGGAGGCCCAGCTAAAATACGTTATGTCACTGAATATTAGATAGAATGATTTTAAAAACAATATTTAAATTAAATTCTTTTTTGTTTTTTTATAGTCAAAACTACAAGCTTTGGATTTAAGTGCTTTTGTTCCCTTAAGGCCTAAATTAGTGGCTAAAGTCGATCAAATGTTAACTCAAGACATAAGTTCAATAATGGAGCAAATAACCAAATCTATGAATGAAAAAGGAGAATCTCAACGCATCAAAGGTTGGTTATATTTTTTATTATAAGAGAAAAAAAACAACTCAAGTCTACAAAACCATTTTTACCTTCTTTTTTATTTATTATTGAAATGAAATAAAATCACAAGAGAAAGATTTCAGAGTTGTTCCCATCAAATTTTTAAGGGTATACTCCAATTTTCGGGTTGAGTAGGAAATTGACAATTATAACAAATTAACTCAAAATGTTTACTAAATCTTGGGCAGGGACGGGTAGCGAAAAGATTTTTCGGGAGGAGGAAGGCGAACAAAATTTCCAATTAAATTTAGTCAATTACCAACTGTACAGTGAGGGCCAAAGTTAAGTCCCACCCATGCGTTTTCTACTTGTGATTATTTCATTGTTTTTATAAAAGAAAATGAAAATCATTATTGGGAATTTTCTAGGTTTGAACCATGAACGTTTTCATTAAAAAATATATAATATATTTTTAAAAACAATGAAATAATCACAAGTAGAAAATGCATGGGTGGGACTCAATATTGTCCCTCACTGTACAACTCACATAATTTTCATTCTAACATATTTTAATTTTTATACAATTATTTTGTATCACCCGTTATTTTTTTTTTTAATTATAGTAAATAGTAAATAAAGAAAATTATTTTGGAAATATTACGAATCTAGGCACGCCAAACATATCAAACCAAACAAACACATCACTTATCACTAAAATTGAAAATATTTATTTAGTTCAAAAGCGATATTCTGTTGATCAGTGCTTCTTAAACATTTAAACTTAAACCCCTTGGAACCCAAGTCAATATCTCATTCTAAAATTCTAAATTCAGATTGGTTCAGATGAAAAACTATTTAGAATTAAGAATTTCGTATATGCATATCCAATTATTTAAACTTATTTAACAATAATAATTAATTTGTTACATTTATGACTCTTCGCGGCCCCCTGCGGGCTACCATGGCCTACTTTAAGAAGCACTGCTTGTTGTAGATGGTAGACTTCCTAGTTTCTAAGCGTATCTTATATACTCAAATCATCTCACTCTAATATTTAATGAAGTTTATACTAAATAATTTTTTTTCCATGAATCTAAAATTTATAAATTAAATTTTAGGTGGTGTTTTTGACCATTTTTCAACCGAATCTTTGACACAAGAAGATCATTCACTTATGGAGGGAAGGGATTCCACAGTTATCAAATCAAATCAATCGCCAACCTGTATAGACCAAGAATTTCATATGGAAGCTGAAGAAGTCTTTCAATCCTTGTTAGGGACAAACAAAGGAAAACTTTCCAAATTCGGTGAGTACCTCAACTTTTCTTTATTCAGTAACCTATTATGATGTAAACTATCAATTTCTCACACCCTCATATTGCTTCAACTTCTTTTTTTGTGATTCCCGTCCCTCGGGGTTAAAGGTATTCCAAACAACACAATAGAGCTCAATGATCTTTTCTTTATATAATGTAAATAAGAGGAGAAAACAAAGACAACATTTTTCTTGATCAATTACACACCTTATTGTCTTTAGGGGGGACTAAATTACATGTAGATTTGTTACAGTGATACAATTAAAAAAGAAAGTTTTTGTTTTTTCAAAATCCACAGTTAAAAATTGAATAATGAGTGACCCATTTCTAAATAATAATATTCTTATTTTCCTTTTATAATTTAAAAAAATTTTTTACCATTAATTCAGATACAAGGCGTGAACTTCTTCATTCCCAATTACCTGATCATGTTCTGAATCGAATATTGAAACTTGCTGATTATGATTGTGACGGGTATTTCGATATCCATGAATTTACTGTTGCTTTATTTTTATGTGCTCGGCGATGCGAAGGTTTTGACTTGCCCGAGCAGTTGCCCACATCATTACAGCCGAACGCTGAAATTCCTTCAAATTCAAATACGGAAATTGAATCCAACAATCAATGTGAAGTTGATCATCAAATAACTACTACTAGTACTTCTACAATTATATCTGAAACTGAATCACCCACACCTAAAATACTTCCAGCATTTCCGCCTTTAAATAAAAACAAACAAAACATTGAATAAATATATTTGTAAAATAAATGCTTTTATTTTGACGCGTAATTTTTAGTTTAATTAACAAATTTTAAATTTTATTCATATTAGAGTGATTAAAAAATCGATTAGCTGAGAGTTGATAATGATTAAATAGTTAAGATTTCTGAGTTAATCCAGCGTTGGTTCCATTCAAAAGTATTTTATAAATTGGTAAAAATTATAAACTACTGTGTCAGTGATGTTTTGTTTTTAAGGAATACTTAAACAATATCCCTATAATTATATTAGAAGAGAACTCATTAAATTGAGAGATATAATTTTAAAATATCGTTACTTTTTTTAAACATTTTTCCCCCCCCCCTTTTTTTTTTTTTGGGGTGTTGGGGGGGGGGTGGGCGATCAAGACGACGGTCTTTCCCTCAAAAAATAAAAAATAAACTTTTTGGTGGAAGAATAATACCATTTGTTTGTTATATTAATAATTTATTAACAATACTAGATAAATTTATAATAGATATTTTATATTTTAAAATCTAAATGAGATGCGACAAAATCTCCTTGCAGTCTTTAAAAATACTTTTTTTGCTTAGATGGTCCACTTTAAAGGAGTTTTTTAAAGAGAATCGCCATATACAAACTTCCTCCTTAAATAAAATAGGTATTACTTAGAGAGGATCCTCAATGCACCAATATGAGATAAATAGCAATACAAACAAACTAACAACTTTATTTCAGTTTCACAGTTAAATAACAACAGGAACAGGACATTACTACTTAGAAGTCATGACTTTGGCTGCATGCGTCATGTCAAGACGCATCTGTTTCAAAGGATTTTTTGCATGCCAATAGGCTAGCTCATTGCGCACTACCCGTGAAAGTTTTTAAGCATCAAAACAGTTGCTCGAACACCCACCCTATTCGTCCAATTTGGCACCTGCAGAATTCTATTTCTCAAAATTTAAGAAAAACGTTTCAGAGACATCCAACATTCTGTGGTCGGAGGAGATTTCGGAGACTTTGGGACTTGTGTTTTCAACAACTTCTATGAGGGATGTAAACATTGATTGTTTGGAGGTGCATTGAGATTATTTTGAGGCCATATAGGCTAGGTTGAAGTGGCCGTTCCTAGAGAGGGAACACACTTAGGCCAATTAGGCCCTTTGTGATACCACGGTGGGGCTATTCCCCTTTCCTACCCTATGAGGAGACTTCGGCAGGATGTTTGAATTATTTGCGGCAAGCTGGATTCGAACCCGAGCCGTGTTGAGACTTGGAACTCCGTAATCCTCAGCTTAGCCGGCTTAACCATTGCCTCCTCTTGAAGCCATATAACTTAACTGTGAAATTTGTTTGTTTGGATGTAATACTAGTCTCATTACTTATTTGGCGCTATTATACTGTATATTAAATATATTTTTAAATGATATAGGCTCAAAATACCAACTAGGCCTATTTTTCATTCATATTTGACCTCTCTAAATATTAATCTATATCTCTTTTTATTCTAATCATCTAAAATAAATTAACAATATTCATTCAAAAAAATATGATCAATATTTTTTTATCAATAAAATTTACAAATAAAACAAATACGTATCGTATAAAAAATATATTCAACAAATATAAAATAAATCTCTAATTTATTTCAACAAAATTTATTCATTTTTATAAATATTAGGCTTTTTTCGTTTAGATAATAATTTAAATATAAGTTATTTAAACAAAAAAGTTCTAAATCCCCCAAAAAAAAATCTAAATAAGTTAAGCTTAAAACATTAACAATGAAAATGTTTGTCTTGCATATACTGTATATAAAAATCTCTCAAAAGTAAAATTTTCTACGTATCACTATCCAATTATTTTGTATAGTAATCTCAGGAGCGTATATATAAGAGCCGCCTCCCTCCCTATCGAAATTTTTAATTTATTCTTATTGAATTACAGATCGTGGCTATAGTTAATGTTTGGAAATAAAAAGGATGCAGCCAATAATTGAGCCTCTATTTAAAAAGATAATTATAAACACTTTATTGGAACGTTCCAATAAAGAGTGTTTATAATTATTTTTAAATATGGCTCAAATATTGGCTACATCCTTTTTCTTTCTTTTCCTATTCATATTGTTAAGTCAAATCCCAAAAATGTATCGTTTAACAGCAAGGGCGGATTAAAGGGGGGGGGGGGCGAGAGGGGCGACCCCCCCCCCCCGAGAAGAAATTCACAATGTTATAAAAACTAGTAATCTAAAGAAATTATGGTTTCCGGGCTTTAATTTCAATTGAATTCGTTACCAATCAGTTTAAATATATAGGAAAGGGGTCTAAATGGCCATAGATGCCCACAAAGTCCTTAAATAAAAAAAAAATAAAAAAAAAAAAAAACCGCCCCCCCCCCCGACAAAATTGCATTAATCCGCCACTGTTTAACACTTAAATTAGTGCACTTTTTTATAGCACTTTGAATAGCTGTATCTGTCTGTATTTAAAATAACATGGAATTCTTAGTATATCCTATAAAGAAAAATCTTCAAACATGAGTTCCAATCCCTCCCCCTCTCGAAATAAAAACTTATATACGCCACTGAATAATCTAATTATTTGAATATTAAAAAATCTCTTAGAAAATTATTATCTTTTAATTTGGCCTAAAATTCACGAATGAATGAATTTTATTTTTTTTATTTTAAATTTGGCATTCTTTTTCCCAATTTTCAGGGATATAAGCTTTTGTTATGTTGATAAAATCTTGAAGCATACAGGGATAAGAACATTGAGGAATACGTAAATTTTCAGCAGATAAACCCTCTGTTCTGGCTCCTTTATTTAAAAATTTAAGCTGAAAAATAGAAAAAAAAAAAATAATAATAATTTGTCAGTATCATACTTATATATAAAAGGCTAAGAGGGTGTCCGATGTGTGAAACAACCAATCAGGCCTCAGGGATAGCGCCATGGAAACAAAATATAAAAATTTACCCATGTTTACGATTTTTTTTATTTATTTACTTCTAAAATATCGGCGTAAATTTTTTGTCTGGTACCGGGAGAGTCCCGGAAAGGATATGATTCACAAAAATCTTAAGTTCATGAATAATTAACCGCTAAAATAATCTCTACATATAAAAATGAAAAGGGAAAATGTATGTACCGGTATGTATATAAGTAGGCGAGCAAGGGGGTCCAGGGGCGCAGCCCCCGCTAGACGGAAAGCCCCGCCGAAGGCGGGGCTTTGCGTCTAGTACACTATAATATTGAAATCCAGGGAACATTTCCATATTTTGGCCAATTTAAATTAACTAGCCGCGTCGCCCGCCTTCGGCGGGCTTCGCGCTAGCCGGGGGCTTCGCCCCCCTGGACCCCCTCCAGCTGGCTCGGGCCGCCTGCGGCGGACCCTCGCCTTTTCTTATTTATGAGTACCCGTGGCGCCCGCCTTTGCATATGACAGGGGGCTTCGCCCCCTGACCCCCTTCCAGCTGGCCGGCCCGCCTGCGGCGGACCCTCGCCTTTTCTTATTTATGAGAACCCGTGGCGCCCGCCTTTGCATAAGACGGGGGCTTCGCCCCCTGGACCCCCGCCAGCTGGCTCGGGCCCGCCTGCGGAGGACCCTCGCTTTTTCTTAATTATGAGGACCCGTGGCGCCCGCCTTTGCTCTAGAGCGGGGGCTTCGCCCCCCTGGACCCCCTCCAGCTGGCTCGGCCCGCCTGCGGCGGACCCTCGCCCTTTCTTTTTAATTATGAAAAAATTATCATTACTATTCCAAACCAGTGCCTGCTTGAAGATTTGTTTACATTCATGGAATACACAAATGAAAAGAATACTTAAATATTTCCCTATGGGAGAAATCGTAACTTTAAAAATTAATAACTCAAAAAGTTATGGGAATTTCGGGATGAAAATAATTTTAGTAATAATTTTTAGTAATCCCGAGAAGGTCCTCTTTATGGATAAAAAATTTCATTTCAAAATTCCAACGGGAAGTTGCCTAAATAGAGCGTGACAGACAGACAGACGGACAGACAGACAGACAGACAGACAGACAGACAGACAGACGGACATTAGTGAATTAATAATATATAGATTGTTGGAACACCTTTCTGGCATATTCAGGATCTATAAACTTAAGGGATTTAGTTTGCATTGCGAGAACTAAAATGATTTTGAAAAAAAAGAAAGGAATAATTTATTTTTTATTAATTGTTTGTCGCGTACCCATAGCGGAGGCGTCATTTTTTTTTTGGGGGGAGGCAGTGGCGTCATTTCAACTTTTTCTTGGGGGGCAAATTTTTCTGGAGGGGGCAAATTTTTCTGGGGGCCAAACATTTTTTTTTTCTTAAAATTTACTTACAAATGGGTACTCAAATTTAGCCAAAACATATTTAATTTAATTAATTGTTTAATTTTGTACAGTTTGTATACTCGTAGATGTATTTTGGAGCATTTTATTTAGAATAATATAAAATTTTATGAAAATCAGAGCCCTTGGGGGCAAATGCCCCCCGCCCCCCCCAAATGACGCCACTGGGGGAGGGCGGGGAGCATTTGTTCCCCCCTCCCCCCAGGGACTCTGATTTTTATAAAATTTTTTAAATTTTTTTTTTATATTAATCTAAATAAAATATTACAAAATATATCTACGAGTATATAAACTGTACAAAATTAAACATTAAATTAAATATCTTTTGGCCAAATTTGAGTACCTATTTGTAAGTAATTTTAAGAAAAAAAATGTTTGCCCCCCCAAGGAAAAAATTTGCCCCCCCCAAAAAAAAAAGTTGAAATGACGCCACTGACAGTAGGTTGAATTTGGGGTAGTGATAGCATTCTTGCATAAAATAAAATTTTCTATCCTCTTTTAACCAAGGAACTTTGGCAATAAAAATAAAGTATGTATACAACACAGGTACTTTACCTAAAGTAAAATGGCATATAGGAAAAATAAGTTGCACATATTCAATCACTCAGGGCCGGAACTAGGAGATTTTTTAGGGAGGGCAGAATTTAATTTGCCGCCCCTGCTTAAAATTTTCTATACAAAATTCATATAATTTTAACTTTTTTTTAGTAAATCTTTCTTTAATTGCCGCCCCCTGATATCTGCCGCCCGGGGCATATGCACCCACTGCCCCCCCCCCCCCCTAGATCCGGCTCTGCAAGCACTTATATATCGCCTCCTTTCCGGTGAATTAACTTAAGCGACAAATCAACAATCTTCGCGACTCAAAAAAAAAAAAATTAAAATCCGATTTATTATTAAATTATTCACAATATATATTTAAATACAAAAAAATATAGTTAGGTGCTGAAAGAGAATTAGTTTCGGTATTAACTCCAATCTATTTCACCGAAAATGTCGCTTTCGCTAATACTCCGGGATGTGTTCTATATATCTACACTTAATCCCTTTTTTTTTTTTTTTAACATTCACACTTTTTTCTCATTCACACTCACACTCACACACACATTCACACTGTCTTTTCGCCAACTCAGGCCATATAAGACATTTACGATAACCGTTATTAATTTAATATACATATATGCGGCCCAGGCATTCTTATTTAAGCCATCTGGTATCCAATTGGCTTAAATAAAATAATCGGACTGCCTGGGGTCCGAACCCGCGATGTTTGGTATGCGAGGTTAGCACGCCCCGAGGGCCACTTAATCCCTTAAATATTAATAGGCCTATATAAAAAATACCTTAACTTCCATATCAAGTCCATGATTCGTATTATGAAGTTCTATAAGAAGAGTAGCTCCAAAATCGAGTTTCAAAAACTGATCTTCAAAGCCAATAGTTCTTAAAAAATCGATTATAGTAATATCATGGACAGAATATAACATCATTTTTCTGTTAATAGGTAATGAATTGTTTTTCTTCATTTTCATATTTGATACAATTTCGCCAAGCATAGGACCTAAAACATTACAGACACAGAAAGGAATTAGATCACTTTAATGCAAATTACTCTCCAATGACAGATCTGAAACTAATAATCTGAGAAAAATTGTATATCGTTGGCTTTATGCGGGCGTTCTGCAACTTTTTTTTTTCGAGACCACCCATCCCAAACTTGAGACTGCTTGGTCTTGTTTATTAAGAGAGGCTATTCTTCCTGCCCGCTGGCAGAAATTATAATTAAATAGGATTGGCGACAACTACCAAGATCTCTCTAAACAATTCTAAGCAGTGCTGAATCTCTGGATAGGTGACCCTGTGGAATTAGACTGTGTGCCCGAAGTCACTAGTCCAAGTTTCTCTTAATATCGTTAAAATTTTCGATAATTTTATTTGCGATTCCGATACTTTCCCCAAACTAGATATTACATATAAAATTGGGAAAAATAAATTAATTTAATTTAATTTTAATTTTCTCTATTTCATATTTTACTAAAAAAAAAAACAATTATATAAAGTGTCTGACTCTGTGTAGAGTTTGTTGCATTAAAAGAGAAATAACAGAAAAAAAAAGTTAAAATCAATGTTGCCTACATGTTCAAGTGAAAAAGCTTTTAAAGGATGAAAATGAGATTAAAAATTAATAAATATTTAACCCACTTTCTTCTAAAAATAAAATATTTTCCAAACATGATTGAATGTTAAGTTGTGCCATTTTCATTAATTTCTTTTTTATACAGAAAAATTTTATTTATAAATCTTTTTGGCACCCCATTAAGCAAGACAGATGATATTAGTAACATGCTTATGCTTATTATTCTTTTGTAAATTAAAATACGCCTGTAGATAGGCAATTTACTTCCTTTTAATCATATTTGGTTATCTATGAAAAGGAGGAAATCTTTTTTTTCGCCATCTTAGACTATATATTTTTAATTATAAACCGTACATAGATTCCCAGCTTATTTATTTGGATTTAAATTTTATCACCCATGAGAGAAAGCAAACCATTAAAAGTGTGTAGATAGAATGCGATTTAAGTATTACGCAAGCAGCCTAGAGAGAGAGTGTTTACATTTCGTTTGCTTATTATTGCTGATAAGAGAGAGGGGGGGGGGTAAAACAGTTAAACTGACTGAATGGCCCCAGGATGATTTAAAAAATAAATAGTACCTCCTCTCAAACGTTTCATTTTATCATTTCGCGTAAAAATTCCGTAACTCTTCTTAGCAAATTCAATCATCGGATGAGGATAATATCTTTTTAAACCATCCGGGATATTTAAGTTGTGAAGAATCTGGAACAAGTCCAAAAATTATTATTTTTTTAAAGAGGAATATACCCTTCAAAAGAATGTGTGAGAAAAAAAAAAATTTATTCTAAAAAAAAGACTATGTTCACTATTGATGTGCGTTTTTGTCTACCTCATCTACTTAGTTTTAATTACTTTTGTAAGTTAAATTGCATTTAGTAGCGTTGGCTGAACCTCAATTTCCAGAGTGTTGTAGAGAAACTCGATGCGCGTGATGTTGTTCATCTGTTCGCCTGTAATTTTCCCCAATTCTCGGATTACATCTCTGTATTGATCTTCGAATTGTTTTATTTCGTCAGAGTGATAGGCCTTTATCAATTCCACTTGATAGGCGGGACATGGTTTTTTTTTCGTTATAAGCTGTAAACAAAACATCTTATTTAAAAAAAAAATATATTTTTTTATATTTTTTTGATCGGGGAAGCAGAAAAAGGATTTTTTTTAATTCAAAGTTTCTCAACAAAGAGATCTAGGTTACTTAACAAAGTTTTAAAAAAATATATAAGTTTAAATAAAGGAGGATTAAAAAAAAAAAAATCGGTGCAACAAAAAACTGCCATGAGTGAGGGATAAGAATTCAGAAGACAAAATAACTTCCATCCCATTCAAATGTTTCTATTACAGATTCACCAGGGCACTGTCAAACTAAAGACAAATTACCTTCATCTTTAAAATTTATGAAATTGATTTTTATGATTTTATGGCAAAATTCTTGTTTTTTTTTTTTTTTTTTTTTACTTTTTCGTATAGGTATTTCCTATAATATAAAGAGAATGTATTGTAATCGTCAAAAAATTCGACATCGAGATTTTGATGTTTCTCCACGTTTTAGACCTTGAGTCCAAAAAAAAAAACATTTTGGGCATTATGTCTGTGTGTGTGAATAGTTTTCGAAAAAATAAAAAAAAAAGAATAGGTCTAAAAACTTTTTAAAATAGGGTAATTTATCATAATATGACAAAAAAATTGAAAATTTCAAAATTTTTGAAAAACCTTTTAGGTAAAGTACTACTTCCAGGTGACGTATTTACTCCAAAAGTTGATAGAAATCTACAATTTTAGTGCAATGAGTATATAATACCAAATTTCATCGATCTGGCTGCTCCGGTTTTTAAGCAATCGTGTTACATACACACATAGACACACACACAGAGACATAATTCCAAAAGAATATACAAGAAAGTTTTGGGGAAGTCATTCCCGATTGATTTTTTTTTTTTATTTCTATCAAATCGTGAATTTCCTTTTAAAAATTTTACCAAAATACTTTACAAAAACCGAACACATAGGCCTACAATAGAAAAACCCCCCCCCCCTCCCCACACATTGTTCTCTCGATAATATTTTATTTAAAAGACAATAATTCAATTTTTGAGATCTTTTTTAATATCTACCAGGTTTTTTTTCTTCTAAAGTAATCGGCGGTCATAAAATATTTTTAAGGTCCCTGCCCGAAATTTGTTTATAAGAAAGACGGAGAGGCGGCAGTAGCACATTCAATGATAGCAGAGTAATGCGGGTAATAATGATTTATTGTATTTTAATTTGGATTGAAAAAGGACTTGTATGGGCCGGGCCTCTCTTCAGATGCATTACTAGCAATCCTTTATTGTGCTAGGGGTCAAGGGTTCCCGAGTAAAAATGATTAAAAATGATCGAGGGATCCACACGCCCGCAGCCTGCATAGTGAACGTTTAGGGACACACAGGGATCCACACGCCCGCACCAGGGACACACATTTTTCTTCTGGTCACTTTCTATCAACTGTGTGTGTCCCTGGTGCGACGTGTATATCCCTTCGATAAGAGAAAGTTGTGCACCGTGCTGGTCACACCAGATTTTTTGTGTCGAGATATATTTAGTTTCCCATAGCATCTTAGTTTCAAACTGTCCCTAAAGGTTCACTAAGCAGACTAGCTGCGGGCGTGTGAAACTCTCGATAATTTTTAATCATTTTTACTCGAGTTAGCATCCCGTATCATGAAATAAATTTAGGGTATAAATGGCCTTTGATGCCAAAAAACAACCTTAAATGAAAGAAAAACAAAAGGAGGAACTTATTAGCCGGATAAAACGAGGTTTTGCTATAGGCAACTTAATTGGAAATAACTTGAAATTTCAATCGAAATTCTTTACCAGAAGTAATGATTGTTAGAATTGAATAATTTTTGTGGTTGTCTTACTAATTTTTTCAACAATTATACTACTATTTTAGTATTGGTAAAATAATGGCGAAACTTTTAATACTTAATATTAAATTAGTGATATGAACAACTTTGGTAAGATCATTTTTATTATTAAAAACAAAAGATATTAAATCGTCCAAGTCTTTATTTAAAGAATTCTAATTTCTCATGAGGATTTCTACACGTATTAATATTTTATTACCATATTTATATTAAACGCTAAGAATTTGATATTCCTTAAAGGAATTCCTCTTTAAACTTTTTACGAAGTTTTACAAAATATAGAGGCTTACTTTTATTGAATAATTTATATTTAACCTAGCCTACACTTCTTTTAATTTATTCAAAGGGTAATGTATTTTGCTATCAATATATTTGAAGTGACCTCAAGTTTTTCCCTTTAGATCTTATTTCTCTTTAACGACATTGAGAATTTATCAAGACTATTTAATTTAACCCTTTTCTAAAATGGAAGCAATATATTTTCTCTCCTTTTCGTTTTTTTTTTTTTTTTTTAATAATGAATTCACCTTCTGAAAGTGTTTCTTATCAATAAAAGATGTGATTAAATCGTTTATAAATTTTTTTTTTCTACTGGTTCAAACGGCGGCTTTAACATCTCGAAGGAAATGAATTTCAGAATTTACTTTTAAAGGCATTATATATTCTTAAAATTAATTGTTTTTTTTTTTATCTTATCACAAAATATTATTAGCATAACAAGCTAGCTTGGGGCCCGTATTATCTAAGTAAAAAGTTTTTTTCTAATAATTTATTTCCCCTGCATAACCACAAAAGTGATAATATGAAGGTTTGGTAATAAAAAAATCATAATAGGAAGTTATTTATTTCTTACATTATTTTTAAAGAAAAAACAAAAAACAAAAAAACTCAGGTTAAGAAATTGCGGAAATATAAGTAAATTGAGCAATATTGTCTCTTTTTTTTACTAAAAATTCATATGGATTTAAACTAACTCGTTTACTTACTCCTAACAATATAAATTTATAGTTGGGGGTCGTCCACATATTAAGTAAAGCGATAAAGATCTGGACAAAACGTTACTAATTTGACATGGGGGACCCGGGGGTTCCTCTAAGTGTGACATCACAATTCCAAGTTGAATTTACAAAACGAAACATGATTTTGAAAAGATGGGATGAGACTCGTACACTAAAAAAAAAAAATGATTTTCGTAAGGAAAAAGGGGGCGGGGTATTTCTTTGTTGTGACATAATATTTGTAGGGGAGTTTGTTTGTGACTAACTGTGACAGGGGGGGGACTATATAGAATATTGTCAAAAAAGGTTTTAGGTAATATGTGAGCGACCCCTTGTCTTCTTTAACGCTTCTTTAACATCAATAAAATTTCTAACAACAAGAAGTAAGCTTAGGATGCTTTTTATAAACAAAGTTGAGTTTTCAAAAGTCTAAATACTAATTAGTTTATTACGTATTACGAAAAAGAAAAGTTTAAAGTTCACTTGAAATAATTAATAACTTACTGGTAGAAATTCTTCTAAAAGCAAAATAAAATAAGTGAAATGAAATAAAGAATCTCCTCTGTCCCCTTTTTGATAGGCCCAAAAACTTTGAAGCATCGTTTTTTGGATATCTACGTTTATATAATTTGATTGGCATCGGAAAATACAATATTAAAAGCACTCTCATGTAATCATTTCGGTGTTTAAAATTAATATAAAAAAATTTGAAAACTTTTGTAGTGTAATATCGTATATCCCCTCACTATAACGTATTTGAAGAACAAGGCTGAAATTCATCAACGGAGCTATAACTTGAAATTTATCTACAAAAAACATTGTTTATCTTAAGATATTTTCAACATACCTTTGGTAAGGTCATTATGCACGTGAAATCACATTCAAGTTATTGTTGTTAATACAAATTTTTTTTTTTTAGTCTTTTCGGCATCTTAGGCCATACAGTCTTTAACAATACAAATTTTTTATTATATATTTTTGCCCCAGGCACATTTATTTATACTATTTGGTGATTTAAATAAATATTCATCTAGCTGACTCGGATTTGAACCCCCCCTCCCCCTTGGCTTTAAGATTATCAGAATTGGTATTTGTCAACAACTCCAACCTCTCAGTCACAGGGGCGGGGGAATACAAAGTTATTATGAAAATATATTTACAAATAATTGTATATTAATCTCAAAACTTCTAAAGTGTTTCTGCCTTCCCTTCAACTATTATACTTCCATAAAGCCTTATTTGTAGGGTAAATATTATTCATTTACCTTATCATACTGCCTTGGGGTGGAGTGAACTGGAATAGGCTGCCAGGCGAGTTCGGGGTGCCATCTTTGTTCTGCTACTGGAGGATAGAGTCCAGCTAGTAACAATTCGGCACTCATTAGGCATCTGTCATTGGCACTAGACAACATCCACATGTCTTGATAATTATAACTGCTGTTCAACCAATTCCCGGCTCCATAAAGGGATCGGAGAGTTCGACCCAAGTCGAACATTTGGAGTTTTCCTCGCTGAAAAAAAGGAAAAGAAAAATTTTGTTGATTATGAAAATACTCTAATAGTGGTAAAGTGTAAATTTGTAGCTATATAACTTAAAACAAACAAATAACTTAATTTTTATTTAAAAATAAAACTTGTTTTGTAAATAAATGTTTTTTTTTTTTTCATAAAATTAGTCTCGAAAAATTTTAAAACCTCGTACCAAAAAAGTTTAATCCATTAAGCCGGTCTTACACGAGGACATTTTTCAAGCCATTTTTGGCTCCAAAAAAATGTTTTGAAAATAGTGATTTTCTAAAAACTCCTCCAAATTTTAACCAATTCAAAACCCGATCGCCTTTAGAGTCTAATAGATCAAACTTTTTTGTTTAGTCCCATATAAGCATCTCTAATTACTTCAAGAAATTTTAGCTCTTTTAATATCTAGATGCTATCGCCCTTAATTTATTATTACACTGAATAATTATATTAGAAGATAAAGGATATTTAGACAACCGGTAAAGTAAATAAATCATCTAATTTTATTGAAGTAAAAGGAAAAAGTTACTTTCAACACTTCCGACAGCTAAGCGTTTTGGTTGCCTAAATACAAGGCCAAACATTTAATGCAAATTTGAGACGAATTAAATGATTGAACTATCAACATTTGTAGGATTTATTTAATTTTTGTGTTAAATTTGTGAAAATATTGAGATTTTTACTTTTTTTATTCTGGCCTTGTTGACCATCAATAATAATAAATCAATTTATCCTATTAACAATTCATTCATTCATTCCCGTTGGAATAGCGCATATTTGAAATGTCATCTTTTGACAAGTGTTATATCAATCTATTTATTATCCCCACCACTCGTGACCGAGAGGTTAGAGATGTTGATAAATGTCAATATTGATAATTTAAAAGCCAAAGGGAGTGGATTCGGACACCAGGCAGTCTGATGAATTTATTTAAATCATTCTGATACCAATTGGTATAAATAATTATCCCTGGACCGCAATTAATTTATATATCTTTTAAAGTCTTAATAGTCTAAAATGCCGAAAAGACTTAAAAAAAATATATTTATTATTTGTTTTTGGCTAAAGTAATATATTTTACAGATGAAGATATTGTCTGGTGGATATTCTCATCCTTCTCAACCAGGGGCGTATATAAGGGGGGGGGGGCGAGGGCCCCCCCAAATTTCCCCAAACACATATACATATATAGGGATATACAGGAATCAGCGCAACAAATTTTTCCGCAGGATGGAAAAATTTAGTTTCTTAAAAAAAAAAATTTCCGCAGAAAAGTTTTTGAGTTCAGGCCCCCCCCCCCCGAAAAAAAATTTCTATATACGCCCCTGTTCTCAACAATTTTACTTAATTTTTATATATTGACTGGCTAATGACAGTCTTTTTGAGCATTATTTGAAAAAATTCCATCTTTTTCAAACAAAGCTCTATCTAGTTAATATTTATATTTTTAAAATATTCAGTTTTACGTAAATAACTACAATAGCCTATATTTAAATATTATATGGAAATAAATTTGATTAGATAAACTGCGCCCTTGATACATTTATTTTCTTAACCTTTAATTTATTTATTTATTACTTATTTATTATCTATAATCTTATATTTAAAATCGACACGACATTAGGCTTTTAATAAAAATAAAATAACTTCTGATTAAAAATATCTACGTATGACCAAATTTACTTGATCCCATTCATTAATTTATAATTTGTCCAAAAATTTTATTTTTAAAAATTGTGATTTTTTGGTGACTGGAAGATAAGCGAATTTTTTTTTCATTGATTGCTCCAGAACTCCTTCTAGGCTGTTTATTTGTACGGAAATTTTATTAACTGCTGATTTCTGATCTTCTCTAGAGATGCTCTCGAGCAATTTATCGAACCACAATAAGATATTTAACTGCAGGAATATAAAATGAATTCTTTTATCAACTGCAATATCTAAATAAAACTTCCTGAACCGACCTGTTTTCATAATTATGATAAAAACACTCAACATTGTGTTGAATATCTTTTAAAAGTTGAGCAATTCAAAAAGTTAGTTAATACTTATTTTAAATATACAATATTTTTATTTACCTTTGTGAGTTGTCCGATGCCATCAGGCCAATATTTATCTGGATCCGAAAATGGATCATTGGGATAAAATTCCGTCGGCGTCCTCTCGCCATGTCTGAAAAGCTTAAACAAATAAGAGGGGATTAGTTTAAACAAACCGAACAAACATCTCACTACTCACTAGGATTAAAAAATAATGAGCTCTACGAGTGTCTGATTATTACCATAAAATTAAGTGGGATTAGTATTCAAGATACTGATTAGAATTCAAGGATGATTTTATTTACTTTTTTTATTTAGAGTATTTTTAAATTTAATCTTCTATATATAATATGCGGTGTGTCCGTCTGTCCGTCCGTCTGTCCGTCCGTCCGTCTGTCACGCTCTTTTGACCAACTTCCCGTTGGAATTTTGAAACGAAATTTTGCAGTCTTATAAAGGACGTTATGGAGAGTCCCGGAAAAATACTCGGGCCCTGGAAATTCCTATAACTTTTTGAGTTATTAATTGCTAAAGTTACGATTTCTCCCATAGGAAATGTATAGAGAAATATTTAAGTATTCTTTGCAGTTGTGTATTCTTTGAATGTAAACAAATCCTCAAGCAGGCACTGGACTGGAATACTTAGTTGTTAGTAATAATAATTTTCTTTTCATAATTAAGAAAAGGCGAGGGTCGCCGCAGGCGGGCCCGACAGCTGATGGGGTCCAGGGGGGGTAGCCCCCCTGTCTAGAGCCAGCCTGTTTCTCATAATTAAGAAAGGGCGAGGGTCGCCGCAGCGGCCCGAGCCAGCTGGCGGGGTCCAGGGGGGTAGCCCCCGTCTAGACGCCACCCGTTTATCATAATTAAGGCGAGGGTCCGCGGCGGGAGCCAGCTGCGGGGCCGGGGGCGTGCCCCTGTTAGACGCCAGCCCGTTTCTCATAGAGGCGAGGGCCCGGGCGGGCCCAGCTGGGGGGTCCAGGGGGCGAAGCCCCTGGTAGCGGGGCCCGCCGAGCGGGCGCGCTAGTTATTACAATAAAATCTTCTCCAATTCTATCTAGTAATTTTTTAGTGAAAGGAAGAGGGGGCAAAAAATAAGTCTGTTATTGATGGTTTAAATTGAAAATCTTGTTTGAATTGCTTCTTTTAAATCTAAAAATTTGGTGTGACTGATCGCTCAGCACACATCAGTAATCGAAAGTTGTGTTCTGTGCTTGTCACACAAGATTTTTTTGTGTCGGGATATATTTAGTTTCCGCCGATATATTAGAATTCAAGAGGTAAAATTTATAAACATGGGAAAATATTTATATTTTGTTACCATGGCAACCATTTTTTTTATCTTTCCTATGACGTACAAGAGTAACTTGGCGTTGCTTAATAATGATGATCTTGGTGGCTGTTGTACCTTCTACTTGCCAGGCCCGCCGGCTAACAATTGTTTTGATATTGATTAATTTGTTTTGAAACTGTACAAGATAGTAAGTAAGAATATACTGGTATAAACCCCTACCCTTTTTTTTTCCCCCCCCTCTTCCCCCCCCCCCCTCCCTATATCAATATGTTCTGGAAGGCTTCCGCAGCAGGTGTATGCGAAGATGAGTTTTCTTTGGTTAAGTCCCATTGGATGTTGAGATTTACTCGACGTTTCTGCTCTCCTTTTGGAGCCATTTTCAGGAGAGAAAGAATTTAGAAGGTGATGAGCGAATAGGGTTGCTTACGGAGTCGCAGTCGCGTCTTGTTGGACCCCATCCGTTTAGTTGACTTTTTCAGTTTTTTTTTTCGATTTTCTCAAAATTCTCTCCAAAGATTTTGATTAAAATTCAAAAATCAATTATTTTCTAGATATTCTTTAAAAGTAGTATATTCTCATTTTGGCCTTGAAATTGTTTAAAGACCATTTTACTCTCGTACTTCATAGGAAAGATAAGAGAAATGGTTGCCATGTTTATAAATCTTGACTCTATCTTGGGCGGAAATCTAAATATATCGGCACAAATAAATCTGGTGTGTCAAGCACAGAACACAGCTTTCAATTACTGAATGTAAGAAAAAATTGTGTGCTCTGCGGCCAGTCACACCAGATTTTTTTAAACAAAAAAAAAGCCAAAGTATTAATATATGCCAAAAAAAAGAATAAAAAATTAAAAATTAATTGCTCCCTTCTTGTGAACTGTCTAATTTTATATTCATTTATTAATCCTTGTCAGTTCGCGATTGAATTTAGAAACTTTGATGAATTAATTAATATTCTTTCTGCCCAAAGTTTATTGTACCGATGTAAATGTTTCTTCCGAGTTTTATTATTAATTAATAAAATATAAGTTACATCTTATTGGGTAATATAAGTTGGGGTTTTGAAACTATTTTTTATCGAAGGGTAAGAGAAAGTTGTGTGCTGTGCGCCGGTCTCACCAGATTTTTTCTTTTTCTCTCTTATATTTATTCTTTAGGGATTTTCAAGTTTATTTGAATTACGTATTCAAAAAACAAACATCTATAGCTAATAGGTCCAATTTTTGGAACCCTTTCAAGTTACTTTGATTTCTCTAGCTCTCACTATTTCTCTCAATTATTCATTTTCTCTCAAATAGCGCCCTTCAAGATTCCACTCTCTCAGTAGAATTACTTTTCCATTAAGATACAATTCCAGCGTGCATAGGCGTTCCTTAATAATTAGTATAAAGTAAGAAACTATCGTATAAAAGAGAGCAATTTTAGAATGAAATAAGTACTAATTTCTTAATTCATCTTATGAAGAAACTTAATTTATTTATATAAGCTGTAACGTTAGTGTATTTCTTCTTTAACTTGTCAAACTAATCTATTCTGTTTTCATTCACTGAGACAGACATAGCTCAAACTCAGCCATAACCATCTAATTTATTTTTATTTCCTCTAATGGCATAATAACAGCAGGGCTTCTGTAAAAATATGCCCAGAACGCTAATCGATTGCTGCATTGGTTAGTATTATTTTTATATATAAAAGTATGATAAATGGAGCCAAAAAAGGTTTTGAACTTAGTCAAAAATTTAATTCAGGCTGGAAAAACTTGGTTGATAGTTGTGTGTTGTGTGACCAGTCACATCAGTTGTGACGACATAGGTCTCTATTTAATTTCCTGCAAAACTTTTTTAAATTTGCCTACAAAAATCGAAATTGAACTGAAGCTGCCAAATTGCGTTTTTAGGTTTTAAGTATTTTTTTGAATGATGTCTTGGTGTGTGTGTGTGTGTGTCTGTGTGTAGTCTGTGGTAATTTTTTCGTCAACTATTTATTCAATTGTTTTGAAATTTTGCACACATAAACTAGAGGTAAAGGCCAAGAACTAAAAAGTTTTTGGTAAACATCGAACCATTGAGGGGGGGGAAGGCAATATTTTTTTCTTACATAACCTATAATTTTTTTTTATAATCAGAAACTAGACTTTCTCCCGAATAAAATCATATATTGATATACAATAATATTTGTATGCTTATTTGTTATAAAATTATTTAAATTTGAAAATTTAGCAAAGTGTATAGGGCAAAGTTGTGTGCTCGGCTAAGTCTGACCATTTATTTTTTCTTTTCCGCATATAGACTTTAAACGATACTAATTTATCTAGGCACTAGCCTCTGCAGCTATGAGGGAAAAATTATAAAAAAAAAAAATATACGAGCCTAACGTTACTCTAGTTTCAAAAATAATCTTAGCCTCAATTACTTCGTTATTTTCTTTTCTTTTTTCTCCATACTCGGTCTGCTTATGAGTGTTTAAAGAAAAAAAAAGCTAACTGAACTCTGTGAAAGAGAAATTTAATTAATTTAAACATTCATTTTTTTATTTGAACTCAAGTCTTCTATTTCATAAGCCAGGACACATTAAGCTATTTTTTTTTTCAATATTTGAACTCTAATGTATAAAGTGTCCCCTAGGGATAATAAAAAGATCACAGTCGTAAATAACTTTTTGTGCACCCGAGTCAAAAATCCCTCCTTCTCCTTCCTCTTCACAGGGCCGGATCTAGAGGGGGCAGTGGGGGCAGGCCCCGGGCGGCAGATATCAGGGGGCGGCAATTAAAGAAAGATTTACTAAAAAAAAAAGGTAAAATGATATGAATTTTGTATAGAAAATTTTAAGGAGAGGGCGTCAAATTAAATTTTGCCCCCCTTAAAAAATCTCCTAGTTCCGGCCCTGCCTCTTCATTTAATTTATAGTAAACTTTATATCATTAAAATGCCCTAAATTATTAACATTTTAGACTACTACTATTCTTCTCTTATCTTAATTTTTGATTTTTTTAATTTGTTAAAAAAAACAACATTCCTTTAATTAGACCGAATTTTTCTTTCTAATGGGTTAGATAAAAGTTAAATGAATTTTTTTTTTTTTTTTTTTGCTTATTTTAATTCAATAAATTATAGTTTTTTTCCATTCACACTCATATTCACACAGACACACATTCTTTTCGGCAACTTAGGCCATCCAAATGGTTTAAATAAAATCATCGGACTGCCTGAGATCCGAACCCTCGACCCTTGGTATACAAGGCAGGCGCGCTACCAACTACTCCAAGCCCGAGGGCTAAAATGAAAATTATTCTAAATTTTATTTTTTGTAATTAACATTTATTTAGCTTTTTAGTAATTTATTAAGACCACTTAGACCTAGACTCAAAAGTATAGTAGCCTATGATAGAAAAGTTTATATTTTCCCAAAGTTTGATGACGATCTTTTATCGAAATTGTTATAATAATCTAAGAAAAAATGATAAAATAAATTTTTTTAATTTAATCATTTCGGCTGCTGAGGCCATTACAGTATCGATGGCTTCCGGCTGGCATAAAATTAATCTATAATAGTAAAAATTGATTTGGCCTAAATGGTTAGGAGGTTATATTTTTTACAACAATTAATCTTCTAAGATAAAATATGTGGTAGAACACTCATCTCATGGAGACGAAAGATCCAGCCTGCCCAGTTGTTAAGGATGATTTACCAAATATGCATTTGTCAATTTATTGGTGTTAAGGGGACCTCACACTTGCAAAAATGTCGTGCAAAATTTTGTGTAAAAAAATATTGAGCTAGATTTTTGTGTAAAATATTGAATACCCATTTTTTGTGCAAATTTTCCTTTCACACTTGAAAAATTTTTGCATAAAAATGACATATTTTTTACAAAAACGACATCCTCAAAATTTTTGCAAGTTTTTACTTTAGTGAACTGGTCATTTGGATTGCCTATATTTCAGTAACCAAAAATAAACTAATTTCTGGATATTCTTAAACTAGGTCGTAGGGTTCAATAAACACATATCTTGCGAACGCTGCAGAAATTAGTTACTGAAAGATAGGCAACCCAATTGACCAGCTCACTAAACTAACGCCAGGTCTACCAAGTGCATATTTGTTTAAACTTGCTAGAAATTAACAACTGTGCCTCTCTAGGCCCGCTCTAGAGGGGTGTACTGGAGAAAATTCATTAGTGAGAAAACACAAACTAACTTCTGTGTGGTTTCGGTGATAATTTATATAAGATTTAATTTTCTTCTATGAGACGAAATTTTACGTTTATTCATATATTTTGGAGATATTGACATTTAATTCGAGTGGCGCACTCCAAGGATGAAAAGTTATTAAAGATTTAATTCTGAATTCAAATTAGCATTAATAAAGAACTTTTATATGATTAAAATTATAATATTAATATTTTTCCGTCCAAAGGGAGGGGGTGGAGGTTCGCAAGTGGTCTAATCTGAATCTAATCTGAATTCATTACAATCTCATTTATCCACCATCTTTTAGGAAATTGGGTATTAAAATAGAATTCCAAAATAATACTTTAAATCCCCCTCGAAAGCTCGAAAAAAATACAGAGCTATAGGCTTATATAGATAGGCCTATGTACTTTACTATTCAATAAAACTTTTTCTAATTTACACATTTAATTATCTTTTTCCACATTGGTATAATTTATTCTTTAAATCCCTCCTACACTTTGACTATGACTCTGTTCCATGACCCACGAAAAAATCCATTTAATCTTTTATTAAAAATGAAATTTTTTGATATCAATAATTTAGTTTAAAATTCTACATTCTATATAGACCTATTCCAGTTCCAGAATTGATCCAATACTTATGCCAAGAATCACGAATGTTTTTGTTAACGGCCTAGGAGAATTGTCCTTAATCTTGCAAATAAATCAAGGCCAAGCACACTGTTCAGCCATAAACCTCGGATGGGTGTTTCCCGAAGCATGCGCTTCTGAGGTCATCAAAACAAATTTAATTACTAAACTCCATCTTAAATATTAAATTGAATATCCGATGTCTTATTTTGCTTCTGTCAAAATATATTAAACTTGATCATAAATATTAAGTAGCTGATCCTACTCAGATCTTATTTTTATTTACAAACTTTTTTCATTTTTCGATGGGAAATAAATTAGAAATATTTTTGTAATGAATAGGCTATAATAATACTAGTTGGATGACATATTGTTAAGGGAAATTTTTGGCTACTTTTCTTTGGAGTAGTGGACGATTTACATTATAAACTCGATTAGTCACATCCCACTCACGGCGAATATTTTTTTCCATTTTGAAATTTTATCTGGCCTTTTTTTTTCTTCTACCAACCCATTTGTCATCTAGAGTTCGGTTCAGAGCTAATACAATATTTACTCTTCTTCCCCTTTTTACACCTCTTTGCCGTCGTTAAATTTATTTTTACCAAAACATCTATTTATTTTTTTTACTAACGTATAGGTGTTTCAAAACTTTGAAAAATTATCTCCAAATCCATCAAATTCCTTCAAATGAATCTAGAGTTAATCCGCAACAACTTGTCACTAAAACCAAGCATGCGTTTGGGTTGCATATAGGGAATATTGCAGGCACAAACGGCTAGCTAGTAAATAAATAGAAGAGTTTGGCTATTATTGATATAATAAGTTATTATATAGCCTATATAGGCTAATATATAATATATTAGTATCTATTATATATTTACCCTGTTCTTAGAACAAAGAAAGAGATCCCACCAAAGTTCAGAGGCCCGCTTCCGTCCTAAACGATAAATTATATTGACTACCAATGATTTAAGAGGAAGTAGGGCGTGGGGGGGGGATGAGTTGTATCTCAAATAACTAAGAAATTTTTTTTTCCAAATGAATTACATTTTTAAGGAATTTTCTTGATAGAAAATATAATTTTTTTTATGTAATTAAAAAATTAAATTTCTTAATTTTTTTTAATCAAGAAAATAAAAAAAAATTTAATAAGAAAATTAATTTTTTTATTTACACCCCCCCCCCCTTCTCCCTTCTCCCCCCGTGGCCGATAGGCTAGAGGTATTGTCAATAGTGTAAGTCCTACCACGTAAGTAAAGCCACGAGATGCGGATTCGAATCCCAAGGCAGTTCAAAGAATATTTATTTAAATCATTTGGATACCAAATGGTCTATTCCCAGATTCCCTAATATTGCTATATCGTATTTGAATAAAGTGTATCGTTAAGTCTATATATATATAAGATGCTGAAAAGACAAAAAAAAATTTTTTTAATGAAATAATTATAATTATAAATAAATTATTTTTAAAAATAAAGGAATAATTGTATTGACAAACATCTATAGACCAAAGCAAGCTCTCTGATTGGCTAAAACTGGCACCATCTTGCCAATAACATGCAAACTGCTTAGCTTCTAATACTGCTTAAATACTCGTAAATATAAAAAAAAAAATTTTTTTTCATCTAATGACATAATTTCTTTTTAACAGTCACATTTGCATAAACATCATTTAAATAATCATTAATTTGCCAGCATCCCATATCTGAAAGTCATATTTTAACAAAAAAAAAAAAAAATTCCATAATTAAATAAATATTTTGGATATTTTGACATTTTTTTTTAAAGGCCATTATTATTATCTTTGTTTGAAATTCGTATAAAAATTCAGATGGAATATATATTTTTATTAAAGGCACTGGATGAATGCATTTCTTGAGGTACTGTTCCTCCCACCCATCCAGCCTCTCGGTAGATCCCTGGTTCACCAAGATGGATTCATCCAGTGGCGTCATTTGGGGAGGCAGGGGGGCATCCCCCCCCCAAGGGCTCTGATTTTTATAAAATTTTATATTATTCTAAATAAAATATTTCAAAATATATCTATGACTATATAAACTGTACAAAATTAAACAATTAAATTAAATAACTTTTGCCCAAATTTGAGTACCTATTTGTAGGTAAATTTTGAGAAAAAAAATGTTTGCCCCCTCCCCCCCCCCAAGAAAATGTTGAAATGACGCCATTGGATTCATCCCCATTTAAGGCTCTTGGATCACCTTAACCCCTTAATGCCTGTGGAGAGAGATAATCTTGCTCTCTATTTGAGTCGTTGAGGTAGGCCAAACGGATGTAGGCAAGAACAATTAGAGAATTTGTACTTTAATTATAAATGTGATTTGAAATTTGAAAGACTTCTAACATATCAGATAAAACTCAGCCTCTTTCCCCCTCTCCTAAAAGTTCAGAGTCAAATAATTCTACGGACCCTATACAAAATGTTTACCTGATCTTTGAATTCTAATATTCTCAATCAAATATTGAATAATATATTTTCTTTCTCTATTTAATTGTGTCAAAAAAATTATTTAAACACTTTGACAGTGAAAAAATTTCAAATGTTGATTAATCACTTTTACTACTGAACTGCACGTTTTAAACCTTGACATTCTTATTTACTTACTCTACTTGAATTGATTGAAAAATGATTATAAAAAAACAAAACAGGATGTTAATAAATTTCTTTTTGCACCTCCCACTCATAACATTTTGTTTTGTTTTAATTAAAAAAAAAAAAAAAAATTGTAATAAATAGAAAAGATACTAACAACGCTGACAAACACGAGATGCGTATTATCGGTGGTGTCCTCGCCGAATGCTAAAAATCCAATTAGTACGATACTAATAAAAATACCACAGATGACGACGGTGATAACAGGTGCCCGATGACTTCGTCCCAAACAGATACGAAAAAGTGCAGGCGGACTGCGCCTTGACGCACTAGACCTCTGCATGATGATGACGTCACATCAATTGCACGTAATTCAGTTTGATTGTGATCATTACATGAGATTACATATTACATAAACGTCCAGGGATGCTGGCGTGGAGAGGGTCGAGAGATGCGAGAATGAGCGAGTGAGTGTGCGGGGGAGATAGAGAGAGAGGTGCGGAGTGGGTTCGATGCCGGTCGAAGTTCAACTGCCGAAGCAGAAGCGCGCTGGCCGCAGGCAGCTAGAGCCCCGACTACTGCCTCCATCTTCCTTCCCCGCCTGCTAACCTTCGCTTTAACATAACTCTTTTTGGTTTTATAACGGGTCCATTACGTCATAGTGGTTTTGTGCGCCAGGTTTAGTTCATTGACATCCGTTGTGTGAATGATATATAGTATTGTTAATTAAATTATTAGCCGATTACATTTATAATATTTTTTTATTAAAGAATACAGGTATCCT
>JAKCPI010028226.1:0-14257 GCA_023213315.1 Euborellia annulipes | reverse complement strand
TTTAAGTATGTTTAGACGTCGCTCCTGAACCCCCTTAATAAAAAATATTAAATTTTTGTCATTTCATTGGATAGAGAAGATATACAAAAAAAAAACATATTTCTTTATATATAATTTAAATGAATGAATGAAAGATAAGGCCGAGCAACAATATAAAATACTCTCTCTCTCTCTCTGGGGGGGATATTCTCTCCCTCTAATCCCTTGTAATTAATTTGCCAAGTGCAAGTTGAGGTGTGTTTGTTATCTTGCAGTCAGGCAGTCATTCATTCATTATTACATAGTGGTGGTGGTGGTGGGGGGGGAGTTTCATATTTTATGTTTGCATATTTTAGTTCAAGTTGGGTGGCTGGCTGGCTGGCTGGCTACTGGCGCCGCCCTTCAGTTCTGCGTCTATTGATTGCGGCGCCTTGCCTTCTCTCTCCCCTCTCTTTGTCAAGAAGAAGAAGAAGAAGAAATTTCGCTCTCTCTCTCTCTCTCTCTCTCTCTAATCCTGATCCGGATCCTGGAGTTCCCGTGGGATTGCCAAGGAAAGGGGGTTAGGGGGGTTTGCTAGTTAATTAATGATTTATAGTCATAAAGATTATACGATGTTCAGTTTACAAAGTTCATTACATCATGTAGACTACAAATAAATAACAAAAAGAAAATTTATAAATGTAAAATAAGAGGTTGAAATTTTATATTTAAGTTAAGTACCCCCCTACGAGGTGACATGAAGCTTTTGAGCAAAATCGGCCAAAGAGTACTAGTACTTTACTGATGTACTTTTTCAGTTTTTTTCGATTATCTAAAAATTCTCTTTAAAGATTTTGATTAAAATTCATAAATCTACTATTTTTTAGATTCTCTATAAAATGTGTATTCTCATTTTGTCATTGAGATCTTTTTTGAAGACCACTTTACTCTTATACTTCATAGGAAAGATAAGAGAAATGGTTTCTATGGTAACAATATATAAATATTTTTTTTCAATTGTTGGGCTTCAAGGGCATACAATTCTTCATTATAATATTTTATAATAACTAGCCGCGTCGCTCCCTGGACCCTCCGCCTGCGGCGGACCCTCGCCCTTTCTTCTTAATTATGAAAAAAAAAAATTATCATTACTAATCCAATCCAGTGCCTGCTTGAGGATTTGTTTACATTCATGGAATACACAAATGAAAAGAATACTTAAATATTTCTCTATACATTTCCTATGGGAAAAATCGTAACTTTAAAAAATTAATAACTCAAAAAGTTATGGGAATTTCGGGATGAAAATAATTTTCCTGTAATCCCGAGAAGGTCCTCTTTATGCAAAAAAATTTCATTTCAAAATTCCAACCGGAAGAGCGTGACAGACAGACAGACAGACGGACATTAGTGAATTATATATATAGATTTTTACACTAGGGCCCTATTTCATAAAGCTGACAATTTGTCAATTTGTCGAATACCTGTTTCATAAAAATCCGCTCTTGACTTAATTGTCAAATAAAAAAATGACATTTTTGTACAATTGTCATGACAATTTGTCACTTTTTGTTTTTGAAACGATAATTGTCAGGACAATTTTTTTTTTTTATTTGACAATTGTAGAAAAATCCTGACAGGCATTAAAAGCTGTGTCATATAACCTAAAATATATTAACATTTATTTACATCGAATTGATTAAAAGGAAATAATAAAACAATAATCTAATTTGCAACAATGCTTTGTTTATTTGGTAATTTAATATTTAATTTATTTAATATTTATTTAAAATATTTATAAATTAATTAAATAAAAATGTCCTGATTTTAATTAAATATTTTTTTTATGATTTTTTTTTTTTTATGTTAGTTTTCTCTTTTTTTTCTCTCCATTTTTTTAAAAAAAAAGAGGGGGGGGGGGGTGGCGAGGGGGGGGGGGGGGGGGGGGGCCCCCCCCCCCCCCTTCTACAAAAAAAAAAAAACTACTGTTTTTCTCCCTAATTATTTTTTTTTTTAATTATTTTATCAACTCTTATAAATTATAAAAACTAAAAAAAAACTTATAAATAATTGAAAAAATCTCTAATATTTACGAATTTTGTATTAAAATTATTTTTTATTTCAAAAAAAAAATTTATTTTATTTGTTTTTTTTTTATAATTATTATATTATCTAAAAAAAAGTTTCTCCACTTTAAGTTTCTTGGAGAACGGGGGGGAGGGGGGGGGGGTTCTCCCCCCAGGGTGTTCATAAAACTTTGGTGTTCTCCCCCTCCAAACAGAAATCCTGGCTACGCTACTGGAGGTGGCAAAGACAATTTGATTCAGATTTATATAAAAATAACGAAAATATAGAAGAAATATGAAGGTGACATTAACTTATATATATATTTTATCTATTCAAAAACTAGGCCTATATTTAAAACAAATATTAAAGCAACTTAAGGGGGTTCAGGAGCGACGTCTAAACGTAGTTTAAAAAAAAACTAGACTATTATAAGGAACTTTTCAATGCGGTTTTTTTTTTTAAATGAATTAAATTCATAAGAGATTATTGGGACATCGAGCTATAATTTGTTTAATGACTTATTAAAAAATCTGGTGTGACTGGCGCACAGCACACAACTTTCTCTTACCCATCGGTAAGAGAAAGTTGCGCACCGTGCTGACCACACCAGATTTTTTGTGTCGAGATATATTTAGTTTCCCATAGCACCTTAGTTTCAAACTTGCATTTTAAATGTTGACTGCTTCAAATAAACTATGGTTATTTTTCAAAATTTTAATCTCATATTTGGACATTTTATACACAATATAGATTCGTAAATAAATACAAAATTTCATAAGAATTGGAAAAAAAAAAATTTTAAATGCCTAAAAAGTTCCAAAGGGGACCCCCTTTTGAATCGAAATTAACATACAAATCCCTATAGGAAATTAACATTGTTCCTATGCGAAGATAAGGTGGAAAGGGAATTTAAAAAGAGTAGAGAGAGACGATAATGTTTGCAAGTGAGAGAGAGAGACAGAAATAAAATAAAAATAAATGGGAATTTAAATAATAATTGATTTTTAATCTAATAAAAAGAAAAAGATTTAAATTCGGTTACCATGGCAACCATTTCTATCTTTCCTATGAAGAACAAGAGTAAAGTGGTCTTCAGAAGATTTCAACGGCAAAATGAGAATAAACATTTTAAAGAGCATCTAAAAAATAGTTGATTTATGAATTTAAAAAAAAAAATCCTTGGAGGGAATTTTGAGAAAATCGAAAAAAATGAAAAAGTACATTAGTAAAGTACTAGTACTTTTTGGCCGATTTTGTTCAAAAGCTTATTTTGAGATTCTTCAAAGGTACCTAAGTTAAATATAAAATTTCAATCCGGTAGCTCAACTCCTTCATGCTAAAAATCTGTCCGCACACACACACACACACACACACACACACACAGACGCACACACACACACAGACCAATTTGCGGGACCCACTTTTTTGGACTCAGGGGACCTCAAAACATGTATATCCATCAAAATCTCGACATCGAATTTTTGACATGATCGCAATACTTTCTCTCTATATATATTTCATATATAGGGTACGAGAAAGTAAAAATTATCGTAATTAATTTTTTTGTTATCAAGCAAATACAAAAAAACAATGTCCCAATAATCTTTAATTTTTTTAAATTTAAAAATGAATTTATTGTTATTATTAATCACATATTAATTAAGAAATTTTTAAAATAAGCTTAGATGATTTATTTAAAAATCAACTGTCAAATTAGTTCAGCATTCTTGCAATAGATGGCAGGCTAGTCTAACAGCCGATCCCCTAATAGCCTATATTTATATATTTTTATGCTTTTATAAAAGATACATAATATATAATAACATTTATTGTTAAAAGATCAATGAAAATCAACCAAATGCATTAAATATTATTAGCTACCATTCTGACATCTCTTGGCAAATTTTTGAATTACTTGATTTTTCGGGCATACTTTTTATGACACACAACGCCATCTTATCGGGGAAAACATGCGCTCCCCTAGCCCCTTAAATAAGAAGCAAACTTCCAACATATGTTTGTTAATGTTGACACTTTATGTCAATTTTTGACAACCTTTATGAAATATAGGGCCCTGGTCTTTACATCCAACTATCAATGAAATACAAAATCCAAACACTTTAAATTGCTTGTAACGGCAACGAGTAAACTCCTTTTCAAAATGCACTTAGGCTTTTAAGGGCTGTGTGCTTGCTCTTTTACTTTTCATTTTTTTTATTTTGCTCTCTCTCTCTCTCTCTATAAAAATAACGTTTATCGTTCATGAAAAACCTTTTAAATCAAGATAAAATAAAAAAAAATTTATTTTCAATAACCGAAAACCAAACCATTGGACAATAATATTATCTAAGGGCTCATAAATTGCATCTCATAACTTAACGTCAAAGGCATATGCGAATTTGGTGATAAAAAAAAAAAACGAAAATATTCTCTGATAAATTATATATTAAAGAAAGAAAGCGAAAGAGAGAACGAATTTCTTTTTAAACACCAAATAAAGTGGATTTATTAGAATTTGAAACAAAATTAAAAATCTGGTGTGACTGATCGCACAACTTTCTCTTAAGGTGCTAATTTTGGGAGTTTGCGGCCACAATTTTGAAGCTATCGACCTCAAATTTTTTTAAAATTAAAGCTATTTAAAATATCTACAACTTATAGAAGTCCTTTTTTTGATTTTAGAAAAAATAAAATTTTTTTTTAGATTAATCGCATTAAATAAAAGATATTTTTAAAAAATTCGTTCTATATCTTATAGATAATTAAATTAGTAATCATTGTGTTAAAAAATAATTAATTTTTTACCCTTAATTAATTAGCTGGAATCTTTCAAATGAAATGGAATAAATCTCTTGTATTCCTATGGGAAAAACTAACGCCATCTCTTGCCGTCTAGAGTAACTCGGTACTGAATCGTCGTCTAACGGCTTTTCGAGACGCACACCTTAACCCTTCGGTAAGAGAAAGTTGTGCACCGTGCTGTTCACACCAGATTTTTTGTGTCGAGATATATTTAGTTTCCCATAGCACCTTAGTTTCAAACTTGCATTTTAAATGTTGACTGATTGAAATAAACTATGGTTATTTTTCAAAATTTTAATCTCATATTTGGACATTTTATACACAATATAGATTCGTAAATAAATACAAAATTTCATAAGAATTGGAAAAAAAAATTTTTAAATGACCCCCTTTTGAATCGAAATCAACATACAAATCCCTATAGGAAATTAACATTGGCCCTATGGAAGAAAGAGCCGGAAAGTGAATTTGAAAAATCTGAAATAGATCAGTAAAGGATAGCCTACTTCAAACAATTTTCACGAAAACACTTTTTAAGGAGCATGTAAAAATTACTTGAAATTTATCTCCTTTCTAATTAAACTTTATAACCTAACTATTGAGTTTTTTTTTTTTTTTTTTTTTTTTATTGATCCAGCCTTTAGCCCTTGGCCATCGGCACCATTACAATACAATGCAAGTCATATAGAATACTTGATCAAAATACATAATCAAAAGTTGCACATAATAAAACATAAATACAAAAATAGATACATGTAAAAGAAAACGTTCATATAAAAAAGAGTATATAAAAAAAAAACATGAATATTATGAACATTTGGATAAAAAAAAAAAAAAAAAGATCAGAAATTACATCCTAACAATATATATATTACCAAACAGAGTTCTACTGAAATTGGGGATATTTTCTTTTTGCTGGTTTTAGATAATGATAAACTATTGAGCTTATTTAAATAAAAATGCGTCTCGTTTTTTTTTTTTTTTTCAAAAAAATTAATAATTATTTAACCAAAAACGCTTTCAAGACCAAGTGGGAAGCCTCTCCACTTGATTGTTTTGAAAGTGAATCCTTTCAACATCTTGGCTTCCACCTTATAGTATAATTTGTAGAATTATTCAACTCTAGAGAACGCTAAATGAGTTTTCTCAAAAATAAAATCTACCCTGGGTTTCCCCAAAAAATCTAAATATAGAAAAACTTACCTTCGGTAATCGAAAGTTGTGTTCTGTGCTTGTCACACTAGATTTTTTTGTGTCGGGATATATTTTTAGTTTCCGCCGATATTTTAGAATTCAAGATGTAATTTTTTTTTTTTTTTTTAAATACTCACACTTTTTTTCTCATTCACACTCTCACTCACACAGTCTTTTCGTCAACTTAGGCCATATAAGACTTTTACGATAACCGTTATTATTTATAATATCTATTGGGGGTCCAGGCATTTCTATTTAAGCCATTTGGTATCCAAATGTCTTAAAATCATCGAACCGCCTGGGGTCTGAACCCGCGTTCGGTATAGAAGATAGGCACGCTACCAACTAGACCAAGCCCGTAGGCGATGTAAAATTTATCAGTATGGGAAAATATTTATATTTTGTTACCATGGCAACCATTCCTTTTTCCTATGAAGTACAAGAGTAAAGTGGTCTTCAGAAGATTTCAATCGCAAAATGAGAATATACATTTTAAAGAGCATCTAAAAAATAATTGATTTTTGAAATTTAATCAAAATCGTTTGATCTAATTTTGCTAAAATCGAAAAAAACTGAACAAGTGCATCAGTAAAGTACTAGTACTCTTTGGCCGATTTTGTTCAAAAGCTCATTTTAACTATCCGGGAGGATACCTAACTTTAATATAAAATTTCAACATCGTAGCTCATTTCCTTCATGCTTAAAATCGTGTATCATAATCTTGACATTGAATTTTTGACATGATCGCAATAACACATTGATTTGTTCTATCATGGTCAAAGATGCTCCCCCCCCCCCCCCCTTGAGATCCCGGTAGGCAATTCAAATAATAAAAGCCTATAGAAAATAAAATAAAAAATCGAGCATCTTTTTGTCAAGAGATCATTATCCTCATTATCAAAACAATATTGTTATCTTTTCTCTTTTTTTGTATTCGTTATAAAAGAAAGCACAAAAAAAAAAAACAAGTTATCTTCTTAAAAAGAAAATAATAAAGAATGATTGATGGTTAATAAAATGCAAAAAGTCTCAATATTTTATTTCAACAAAAATAAAATTGGATTAGCCCCTCCCCCCCCCTCAACGTTCAATAATTATTAGATTATAATAAAAACAAAATGCCTGTATAATAATAATTGAATAAATATAGGCTTAACACTTTGATTAAAAAGTTTTAGGAATTTATTTTGAAAATTTAAAATAAATAATTAACCGTTGGCTCTTGATGAAATATTAATCGTAGTTTCCTAGTCTATGTGTTAAAGGGCGTCAGGAGGCTGTTTGCTGTTTTTCCCAAGAGATGGCGTTAAGGAGTGAGCCAAAAACACAACTGTTAGGAGAATTTGCCAACAGATGGCAGGATGGTAGCTATATTTAATCTCATGCATTTGGTTGATTTTCCTTTATCTTATATATAGTAGGTAATAGGTTTTAAGAGATCAAGTTCCTACCTTTTTATGAAACCACGATGCAAGTGAAACTTTGTTTAACTAAAAATTTTCAGAAAATTATTCAATTAAAGGTGTTAAAATCGCGATTTTAATCTTAACTTTATAATTGGAAATAGGCGCATGTTAAAAACTGAGAACATTATTTATTTAGTAATTGAAGATATGTATCATTTTAAATTATTTTAAAAATTATATTTTATCAATTTAAAAATTGAATAATTAAATCTCACAATTATTTTTTTATAATTCGTCTGTTCGCGCCAGAAAATGGATCGCGAATTCTCCGCTAGATGGCAGCAGGCAGAGGACAGGAAACAGGAAACCGGAACTGGCTCAGGTCACTCTACTAAAACCTGAAGCCAAGTCTCCACTTCGTTTCCGACTTGTGCCAAGTCTTTTGCTAAAATCTGCGTTCTGCTAATTAGCAAACTACATCGTTCTGCGTCCCTACCAAAACTCCGAGCTGGTAAACGGTTTAGGGCCGGAATTCCATTTACCTGATACACTACTTGACTTCTGCCTATCATCTGATTCTCCTTCGATTTACTTACGGAACCACGCCAGATATATCATTTTTCATCTACCACGCCACGCCATTCTACTATACTCACTATTCATCCCTCTCTTTTCCTCAATTTATTTTCTTCCATTCTTAATTACCGGTTATTCAAAATTTTCCACCCTTTCGGCCCAAACCAGTTTAAATTACATTTTCGGTTCAACTTTGAAGAAAGAAGAAGTCTTTTTTATATAACAAATTTGTGAATAAATTAATTCTGTGTCATAATTCATCGTCTTTTCATTCCGTTTTCCCAGGACTAAGTCGGTCTTATGTAAGCTAAAAATACAGTCCTACCCACCATCTTCCAGCATCATTTGTAACCCGACAAAATGGTCCTGATCGACCCGGATAACTTTTTCTGACCATCCCTGTCTTTTTCCCGTTGAATTCCTTCACATTTCAACACTTTTCCCTGGGAAACGGAATTCATACATCGTCATCGTGGTCGACTGGACGCCTATGGACTTGAACGGCCATCTTGTTCCGGTTTCACCGTTCCTAGCCTGGCGGCCATCGTGGTTCAATTTAGTGTTCCTCCGCCATCTTGGTTCGTGTTTATCGTTCCTTCGTCTAAACTGTTTACTTACTAAAGTGAAAGTGACATTTAACATTTTTTAAACAAACAAGCAATCCTTAAAATAAAGGAACATTTAAATAACTATTAATCATCATGTCTATAATTACTCTAGTCGATGCCCAACGTGATATTCGTGCCATTGAAAGAGAAATCGCAAGGCTTGAGAAATATGAATTGGAAGATGCACGTCAATGTGAGTTGGTTCAATCACTCGCCTCCCAACAGCGTAAATTATTATATCAACTTGCAAAAGACATTGTGCGGCTCACAGATGAGTCAAACCTGGACACTGAACCCGATGAGAGTATTCAAGTCTCCGATCTGCTTGACCGCATCGATCAAATAGATTTAAAAATCATGGACAATGTGATTACTTCATCGGTGTCCTTATCGCGTCCTGTAACTTGTCAACATGTTTTACAAAACACAGTGCGACTTCCGAAACAAGATTTGCCCACGTTCCATGGTGACATCACTAAATATTCTGAGTTTATGGACCTATTTCGGGCAAGTGTACATCGTGCTCCCTTATCTTGTTGTCAAAAACTTAGTTATTTAAAGTCATGTTTAAAAGGTGATGCATATGGCCTCATTTCTAGTCTTCCACTGGAAGAGGCAAACTATAACATTGCTCTAGACTTAATAAAGGAACGATATGACCGACCTCGCGAAGTATTATATAAACTGGTTGATAAACTTTTAGAATACCCAACCATGTCTTCACCTAACTCTACTTCACTTCGTCAACTGGTGGACACTTTTAAACAGGTGATAGCACAGTTAAGAGTGTTAGAACATTTTTATTCAGAAGAGGATGTATTTATCTCCCGACTTATTTTAAAGAAAATAGATAAGACTATATCTCAACAATGGATGCTTTCGCTGCCAGATGGAGATTATAGCCCCCCTAATATAGAAGAATTATTGTCTTATTTAGAGAAGGCAGCAAGTTCCTTACAAGGCTTGTCAAATACTGGTACAAGGCCTCGTACTGCGATCGGCAAAAAGGCCTCCACATCAGTAACAGCCTCTGTTGGCTTCTCTAGGACATCAAATTCAACAAAGAAGAATATTTCTGTCAAATGTACTCTTTGTACTGGTCCACATTACCTTTCAAAATGTTACAAGTATCAAAACTTACCTATTAGTGAGAGAGAAAAATTAGTTCTTAAACATAAGCTCTGTGGAAATTGCTTATCTCAAAACCATAACAAGGACAAGTGTGAGGTGAAGAGTTGCCCCTTATGCAATTCCCGTCATCATCGGTCCCTATGTAAACAAACTACTTCCACCTGTTCAGCTGTCACTTCCTTAAACGCCGCTAAAGGTGAATCCCCTGAAATCTCTTTGTTACCTACCGCAGTTATCAAAGTGCTCTCAGATAACGGCAAATGGATTTACGCTCGTGCCTTGGTGGATTCAGGATGCCAAACAAATATAATTTCTGCTACGCTGGCTCGGAATTTACAACTCCAACCACATCCCAGTAAGACAACAGTTTCACCACTAGGCCAAAATACAATGCATACAGAAGGTTTAGTAAATTTAAGATTTACTTCTCGTTTCAATTATACATCCATCTATAAGGTAAGCGCTCTCATCTTGCCTAATTTAATTGAAAAATTACCATCTAATAATATTATTGAGTCAACGAGGAAAATATATTCAAATTTTGACCTCGCAGACCCATTATTTTATAAACCTGATGAAGTAGATGTTATATTGGGAGCAGGTGTTCTATCCCAAATAATTCAGCCTGAAATAATTAATGATTTAGGCCCATTTAAATGTCTAAAGACCACTTTGGGATACATTTTGTTTGGAATGGGATCTGCGCATGCGCATCATGATCGTTTCCATGTGCTGGCAGCAAACAGTAGCGGACGTTCGTCTCGTCTGCGCATGCTCCGCCCCCCACTGGTAGGAGAGGAAATGGAGGGAGATTGTGAGTGTCTGCGCTCTTCAACTTGTCTCGCCAGCAGTCACAAAGGTGACAGTCAGCTGATCGGAGCGAATGTCAATTATGGAGAAACAACCATTTACCCTTTTATTAACATTCAATCATTTTGGGAAATCGCAACAGATTTTTCCACAGACAAGATTATTCAAAGACACCCCCGCAGTTATGCATTATGAAAGAACATATAACAGAGACCCTTCAGGACGATTCATTCTAGCTTTGCCCTTTAAGAAAGAACATGCACCTTTGGGTCAATCGCGGCATATTGTCTTACATAAATTTTTGTCTCTCGAGAAACGTTTTAGAAACAATTCCGATTTAAAAACTGCTTATGTCAATTATATGAGAGAGTTTATAGAATTAAATCACATGTCACCGATTGATGAGAATAAAAATTCACTTTCTCCATTACATTCCTGTTACATGAGTCATCATGGAGTTTTTAAATCTAATGATAAAGGTAAAATTAGAATTGTCATTAACTCATCAGCCAAGACATCTAATGGTACATCTCTTAATGACATTCTAGAAACCGGACCTACACTACAGAATAATATTAGAGTTATTTTAACACAATTTAGGCTATTTCCAGTTGCCATATCAACAGATCTCGTGAAATTTTATCGATGTATCGAGTTAGATGAAAAGTCACGGATGTTTTTTAAAGTCTTTTGGCGGGAAAGTGAAGATGATATTCTGCAAGTTTATACTTTAAATAGGCTTACATTTGGATCTGTGTGCTCACCCTTCCAAGCACTATTTACTTTAAAAAAATTGAATCATCTTGACGGGATAAAGTATTCAAAACTAACAAGAAGAATACTTGAGAAAAATATTTATGTCGATGACATTTTAGCTAGTTTCAAAACTATTCAAGAAGCAGCTGACATTTTAAAAGAACTTCAATCGTTGTTGTCAGGAGGTGGTTTTTCATTAGCTAAATTCGCTTCTAACCGCACGGAGCTTTTAGAAAAATTAAATATCTCATCATCTGATAGAAAGATAATTTCGAATCCTGATTCCTTAAATAATGAATTTTGTTTAACTCTCGGAATGTTCTGGGAACCGAATGAAGATACTTTCAAATTTAATTTTTACAAACCCCTCTCTGAAATTGTTACCAAAAGACAACTTTTATCCGAAATCGCTAAATTCTACGATCCCCTAGGATATATTTTACCACTAACAATCAAATTAAAAATCCTTTTCCAAAGTGTTTGGAAAATAAATCTCAATTGGGATGATGCACTACCCGAAGAGCTTATTAATGAGTGGAAACTCTTCTGTAATGAATTACCTACCATGTCAGATTTTACAGTGGGAAGATTTGCCTCTCATCAAGATGCAACTCATTTTGGTTTACTTGGCTGTGCAGATGCTTCTACAAAAGCTTATTGCGCATGTGTATACTTACTTTCATATAATAAGGAAAATGAACTGCTTAAGTCCTCCTTATTAGCCGCTAGTGGTCGTGTTGCTCCCCTGAAGACCATATCTTTACCACGTTTGGAATTATGTGCTATGTTACTCTTGACACAATTAATAAATCTCGTCAAACAAGCCTTACCTGAACCTCCTTATCGTATCTACTGCCTATCAGACTCCACAGTCGCCCTGAGTTGGATAAAATCGTCGCCATCACAATGGAATATTTTTGTGGCTAATCGAGTATCGGAAATACAAACCAACTTACCTGAAGCTGCATGGGGACATGTGCCTGGAACGCTCAACACCGCTGATCTGGCCACCAGGGGATTGAGCATAAGTGAATTTTTAAATTCACCTCAATGGTTTCAGGGTCCGTTGCTCAGTGATTTTATACCTCTCGAAAATATCACCCCAGCATCCGAAGTCGAAGAAGAGAGAAATTCACATGCATACCCATCAACAATTAAAAATATTTCTTTTTTCGCTCGATTCTCGTCATGGACACTAACTTTGAGGGTGGTTGCTACAATGCTTCGTTGGGTGCCGATAGGAATCAGACAAGAACGAAATACATTTCGGCGAGGTCCTTTAACATCAAGCGATCTTCAGGAGGCAGAAATCATTTGTATACGCTTGGCGCAGCAAGAGGATTGTGCAATGGAGATTAATATTTTGAGAAAAGATAATATTTTACCGAAGAACAGTAATTTGAAGTCTCTTTCGCCATTCATTGAAAAACAAACTGACTTATTACGAGTGGGAGGACGACTTCAACGAGGTCCTTTTCCATATGATGTCAAACATCCCATCATTTTACCATACCATAATCCTCTCACAGCCCTTTATATTAAATACCTTCATTATGAGAATTTTCACTATGGAACTAAATATATCATTGCTCGTCTTCGAGAAAGATTCTTCATCTCAAAAGCACGAAATATAGTCCGCCGAGTTAGTAATTACACTCAAGACTTAACGGACGTGTCCATGAACCGACTTTCGAGATGGCAACGTATAATCTCTTTCCGAAATTCCATCTGGACTTTATGGCAGAAAGAATATGTTGTAGATTTGCAAAAAAGGGCAAAATGGCTTCAACCAGAACCCGATATCAAAGAAAATCAGCTTGTGTTCATATTGGATCCTAATATTCACCCACTTTCTTACAAACTCGGCCGAGTGAAGCAAACTCTACCTGGAAAGGATGGGAAAGTGCGACATTTACGAATTTCCACCCCAACTGGGGACGTGGAAAGACATATTGCGCGCGTCGCACCCGTGCCTTCCACTGAATAAAATCACTTGACTTTTAAATTTTTTTTAATAAATGCAAGCTGTGTCCTCTAAATTATTTTTTTTTTTTCCATACTTAACCTTTCCTTTCCTGTTGGGAAGCTGATATCCCATCCTCTGAATATTTTTAAACATTTTAATCCTTTTAATTCATTTCCGGAGAAGGAGAACTCACTACTCCTACCTCCACTTGGGGTTGACTCCTGTTTACCCCACAACGTGCTTCACTGAGGATGGATCTCCTCCTCTCCTTTTTCACTGAACCATTTGTGTTCATTATTTTTCTATACTTTCCTATCCCTGTCTCTGACCTTTTTAGGCCGGGAGGATGTTCGCGCCAGAAAATGGATCGCGAATTCTCCGCTAGATGGCAGCAGGCAGAGGACAGGAAACAGGAAACCGGAACTGGCTCAGGTCACTCTACTAAAACCTGAAGCCAAGTCTCCACTTCGTTTCCGACTTGTGCCAAGTCTATTGCTAAAATCTGCGTTCTGCTAATTAGCAAACTACATCGTTCTGCGTCCCTACCAAAACTCCGAGCTGGTAAACGGTTTAGGGCCGGAATTCCATTTACCTGATACACTACTTGACTTCTGCCTATCATCTGATTCTCCTTCGATTTACTTACGGAACCACGCCAGATATATCATTTTTCATCTACCACGCCACGCCATTCTACTATACTCACTATTCATCCCTCTCTTTTCCTCAATTTATTTTCTTCCATTCTTAATTACCGGTTATTCAAAATTTTCCACCCTTTCGGCCCAAACCAGTTTAAATTACATTTTCGGTTCAACTTTGAAGAAAGAAGAAGTCTTTTTTATATAACAAATTTGTGAATAAATTAATTCTGTGTCATAATTCATCGTCTTTTCATTCCGTTTTCCCAGGACTAAGTCGGTCTTATGTAAGCTAAAAATACAGTCCTACCCACCATCTTCCAGCATCATTTGTAACCCGAC
>JAKCPI010028224.1:0-15181 GCA_023213315.1 Euborellia annulipes | reverse complement strand
TTTTGAATGTATTTTTTAAAATTTGTATTATCTGAATTTTTTAATAACTGTACAAACCTTTCTAAACAATGAGGATTTTATCATCTTTCTATTATCCTTGATTCGATCCTCGCCAAATAATAGCACAATAAATTATCTAGCCATACTTCAAAGCTCATATAGAACCCGAAATATAAAAAACAACATAGCCTATTAAGATCACTAAGTTTTTAACTCCAAAAAATAAAGAAAATCTATAGGAAGACAGTCATCATTTAAATCGTTATTAAATGCAAATGAATAGATTTTCCTCTTTTCGTTTTTATTAATTCTTAAATAAATAAAAGATGACTTTTAAAGGGCAAACTTGGTATAGTTGTACTTATTTATAACGTGAACAACAACAATAAAAAAGAGGTAACAATTAGAGTGTAGCTAAGTGATTTTAGTGCGATTATAATGTCATTGACTCCCCCTACCCACCCCCCATGATGCACATCTGGCAACGCAGCACACGGCTGATCAATGGTGTCTTTGTGACGTCACGAGGTGCGTTCCTCGAGGCTGCTGCAGCCCATAAGTCACGCGTGTCTATCGGGTTTGAGATTAACTCGAAGGAAAGAAAGACTCAAGACTTCATTGATTGAGTTAATCTTGAGTGTTATTTAATTGTCCAAACTTTTTTTTTAAAAAATGACTATCGATTTTATGAGAGAGGTCAAAATCCCAAATAAGAAAAGGAAAATATTAAAATAGATTGTCCTCTTGTTGATGGAAAAATTATTTCTTTCAGACATATTTTATTTACTTCGCTTGAATGAATCTTTCTTACGGAAAAATGACTTAATTTCTAGAGTGGCGGCATTTAAGGATCAAGAACGTTCAGGGATCACTTGAACCGCCTGAAATTTCCACAGAGGAAAAAAAATAACAATAAAAAGAGAGATGAGTCGAATCCAAAAAAAAATTTCGAATCAATCTGAATTCTATTTAAAGTATAAACCTAGAACCGGATTTTCCTCTTGACCTTGCACTTGGAGTCACTTAGATCTTTGCCAAGAATTAAAAAAAAAAAAACCTTTTTTTTAATCGTTGAAAATTAATTAATTATCTTAGTTAAATAGGAGTACATTTATCAAATAAAAATCCCTCGCATGAGTTTAAGTTATTAAATAAGTAAAAAACAATAACAATGGGGTAACAATTAGAGTGTTGTTATTGTCCGACTGAGGTAAGTTTTATCTAGAAATTTTTATTTGAAATGTTTTAAAACATTAAATTTTTAACAAATTTTTTCATATTATTTTAAAAAGTATTGACATTGAAACGCATAGCGGCGATTCTTATACCTACATAATAAATTAAGAACAAATAGAAAAAAATTTCTGTCAGGTAAAAATTCCATGGGAGATAATATTCTAATCATTATCATTACTATATATAAAGCGCTAGCCGCTGACTTCCTCTCCCTGTGTGTATGTGCCTGTTCTCTCTGAATGACTAGAGTTACAGGAAGTGGAGAGGGAAATTTTAAACTTCAGTCAGAGAGGGAAATTTGAAACTTTTAAATTTTGCAATTTTTCGCCTTCAGCGAGATGCACTTTCTCGCCGAAGGCGAGCAATGGAGTCCAGGGGGCGAAGGCCCCGGGCCCGCCGAAGGGCTTTACCACATGTTTATTAAATAAATAGCAATTTCGAAACTCATTTTCTTCATCAACAAGAAATAGAAAAGAGAGAGAATATCAGGTGTGATATATAATTTGAAGGGCGAGTGTGCACTTAGCAATCATGAAATGGATCCTTTGGAGCCCAGGAGATGATTTTGACAAGGTTGGATTTTTTGCGGCAAGTGGCTTTCAAACCCGAGTTGTGTGGTATTCGGTAACTTAATCCTTAGCTTCTTATATCTATCTCTATAGGCGTGTTATTGTTATTTATAGGTTGTAATAATATTTATTATAAAATATTAAAATTTTATTTGTGACTAGCTTACAAGAGCGAGCGAAGCTAGCTGTAAGCTAGTAAATATAATATTTATAAACTATTGATTATTAAAAGATCAACGAAACATAAACAAATACATGAGATTAAATATAGCTCTATCATCCTGCCAACTGTTGGCAAATTTTCGTAATATATTCGTAAATTGGGCGTTTTGGCAAAATTTTCAAGACCCCTGAAGCTATCTTATCGGGAAAAAACCGAACCACTTTACCTCCCTAATCACCTTAAAAATCATTTCATCCAGCCATTTTAAATAAATTTTCTAAAATTCTCTAACAAGGATCATTGCATTATAAATACATAGACCCGAATCTAAACAAAAGATTCTCTATAGTTGTCAGTGACAATGTAATTGTGAGTCGTAGGGTTGTCGATCTTCTAACATAACATACAAACTACACAAATGATAATAGATCTATAGAATTTACTTGGAACGATAAACTAATCAATCATGCAAGTCAGAAGATCACAAAAAGTTATAAAAATAAGAGAAAATAATAAGAATAAAAAATAAGAGTTAAAAAAAATTTGTTTTATAATACAAATATGATTATATCGTAGTTATTATTACAGAAAATGACTTTTCGTGGAGAATTAAAGCTCTTTTCAAGATCTAAGGTTCAGTGGCTTACTTCCCCCTGACCGATAAAACTTAAATAATACTAAAAAATTCAAAAAATAAAAAAAAATTCTTAGTTCAGAATATTTAGTTACAACTCGTTGGAGTTTTGAAAACTAGATGTCATCCATCATCAAATCTTTAAATGCAACCATTATAAAGTATACTACCTGTATCAGCCAAAAGTATTAATATATGCTCTAGCAATTTTCTCCAACAGTTAGAGCAAACAAAGAGAGCAAAGGTCCTTAAGCTATACTACCAACACACAGATGCTGTATATTTTTAATTATTTTATTCAAACCCACAGCGAAGTTTCGTTTGTTTATGAGACTCATCTTCATGGCTAGGGTTCAGTCACATAACTCTGATGTTTTCTGACTTTTTTTTAAGACCATATATCAGGTATAACCCGTTTGGCCTCCAGTCAAAGTCTATAAAAAGGGTTTATAAAAGGAAACGTTTTACTTTATGAGGGATTTCAAATGTCCTCTCTTCTACCAAATGACCTCATTGGTGGTTAACTAAAGTTATTTTTGCTAAAACATTAGATTTCAAGTACTTCTTTAATTGACCAAAACACTTCCCTCTCGAGATCAAAAACAAAAGACTTTAGAAGTTACTTTGCGCCCGAATAAGACAATATACGTATATCTACATTAAAATATAAAAAAAAATCTGGTGTGACTGGCGCACAGCACACAACTTTCTCTTACCTTCGGTAATCGAAAGTTGTGTTCTGTGCTTGTCACACCAGATTTTTCGTGTCGACATGTATTTAGTTTCCGACAGTACGGAACATATGAATTCAGATGTAAAATTTATAAGTATGGGAAAATATTTATATTTTGTTACCATGGCAACCATTTCTCCTATCCTTCCCTATGAAATACAAGAGTAAAGTGGTCTTCAGAAGATTTCAATCGCAAAATGAGAATATACATTTTAAAGAGCATCTAAAAAATAATTGATTTTTGAATTAAAAAAAAAAATCGTTGGAGCAAATTTTGAGAAAATCGAAAAAAACTGAAAAAGTACATCAGTAAAGTACTAGTTCTCTTTGGCCGATTTTGATTAAAAGCTTATTTTTCCGGTCCCGGGGGTGTTTAACTTAAATATAAAATTTCAGCCTCATAGTTTTCCTTCATGCCTAGAATTGAACACAGACACACACACACACACACCCCACCCACACACAGACAGACCATGTCGCGAAAACCACTTTTTTGGATTCAGGGGACCTCAAAACGTGAAGATCCATCAAAATCTCGACATCGAATTTTTGACATGAATCCAATACTTTCTCTCTATATATATATTACATATATACATAGGTAAGAGAAAGTAAAAATGGATTGTAAAACCTTTCCAATCTTCGTAAATAACTCGAGCTAATCAAACCCTTGGAAGTATGGGATTAGATAGTAGGTCTATTCAAAGATTTTGGTTTATATTAGATATTACTATCATCAAATCTATTAGTAGAAAATGAAAAATACAAGTATTCCTAAAGAGGATTTTTATAATGCTAACCGCGTCGCCCTCTGGACACCCCTCCAGCTGGCTCGGACCCGCCTGCGGCGGACCCTCACCTTTCCTTAATTATGAGAAACTTCACTTTTAGGTAGGGGGGCTTCGCCCCTCTGGACTCCCCGGCTGGCTCGGGCCCGCCTGCGGCGGACCATTGCCTTTTCTTCTTAATTGTGAAAAGAAAATTATCATTACTATATTCCAATCCAGTGCCTGCTTGAGAAATTGTTTACATTCATAGAATATATAAATGCAAATACATAAATATTTCTCTATACATTTCCTATGGGAGAAATCGCAACTCTAGGAATTAATAACTCAAAAAGTTATAAGAATTTTGGAATGAAAATAATTTTCCTATAATCTCTAGAAGGTCCTCTTTACGCATATAAAATTTCGTTTCAAAATTCTAACGAGAAGTTGGTCAAACAGAGAGTAACAGACAGACAGACAGACAGACGGACATTAGCGAATTATATATATAGATTATCTTTGTTTGGATTTTTGTTCAAGTAAATAAGGGAATTTTTATTTTATTTTATTTTTTTTTTGAATTTTCACATGAGAGCGAGTCATTTAAAAGTCAGCTTCCATAAAATCCAGAACATAAAGCACAAAGTGAGATCAATTTTTTTCTTCGCTTATCCTTACTTTAACCAAGGAAAAAAAAATCTATTTAGTCGATAGCGATGTTTTTTATTCGAATATTCCTTTCATTGAGAAATAAATTCCCCTTTTAAATGAATTTTAATAAAATAAAATTTTGAGAGTTTAAAAAGTTTTTTTTTTTTTTTTTAATTTAAGTTCGAATTCATCAAAATGATCTCTGGATGAGATATCAAAATAAATGATAATGTTAGATCTTGATAAGTTTCATGGCAAAATGATCCTTCGATTAAACAAATACTATTAATAATAATAATATTGTGAACAAGTCCAAGCAAACTCTCAACTTGAATGGCTTACTAACAAGAAGCTCTCTTCTATTATTTTAAAATTTGAAAAGAGCTAACTAAAAGATTTGATGATTTAATCTCCAAAGAGACTGGAAAATTTATTCATATTTTTTTGAAAATTAAAAAAAAAATGATTAACCTGAGTTAGCTTGACTTTGGGCAAAAGAGAATATTTTTGCATATTTATTTTTGCTGTTTCGGCGTGGGAAAGAAGAGGTTAAAAATAAACTCTGACAAAATTATTTATTATTTGGTTGAATGAACTGGTTCAAGTTTAAAAGTTAGTTTATCTTATTGGCTCATCAATCCAATCCAGAGAATATATGAATAATCAATCCAGAAAGTATAGCAAAAAGATAAGAAAAGTGAATAGCGAAGTAAATTCAAATGTCTATAAATGAACATAACAACCCGTTAGTTTAGGGTAGTTTTTCTGGATATTTTTTGTTCTGGAATATCGCTGATAATAATTCTTCTAATAGAAATAGAATATTGATGGCTACTGCAGAGGCGGTTTAGGTTTGAAGTATAGGTCAGCGTAAACGAAAGCACCTCGGGTAAATAAACGGGCAATTTTCACAATCAGATAGATAAAGAAATGGCTGGTTGATAATATTTCAATTCACCTCATGAACTCGAAATGTTTATATTGTATTTAGTAATGGGAAAAGTCAATTTTCCGATGTTAACAATTTATTTTATTATGTGTCAAATATTTGGCAAAAAGAAAATAAATAAATAAAGCACGTAGACGTAGATTTCCGAATTTTATAAAAATTATGTTTGATGGAAATATTAAAGCATTAATATGAAGGGTGGAGAGCGCGTCGCGAATCGAAATGAAACGACCTTGCGACCTCTTGACCCTTGCGACGGTGAAATAGGGTTGCAATGTAAAAAAAATCTCTTGGGCACAGGGTTTCAATAATTATGAGAAAAGGGTACTCTTTAAATATTCCCTAGAGATTTTTTTTTCTTTAAAAATTCATCTTCAAACGACAATCCATTATGGAACAGATTTTCCATCTTAGCTATTCAAATGGATTCTTTTCATAATTTTAAAATTTTAATTAAATTTCCTAATTGTCAAAGTGAAGATGTAAAATGTATGAGGTTTTTTATATGAATTTAAAAGTTTACTAATTACGTGATCGATGAAAACTCTTTTTAATGACTGATGATAATCATTATGAATTCAGCACAACATTGATTAATCGGATATAATATTGTGAAAGTTGAACAATTTCTGGCTGTAATCCCTCTTCCATTAAATTAATAATGAAAATTTATCATAAAGAGAAATTTGCTATCTATGTGTCGCGTTTTTCTTCAGGACAGTCGTTTGAAATCAGGAGCGTATATAGAAATTTTTTTCGGGGGGGGGGGGGGGGGCGCCGAACTCAAAAATTTTTCTGCGGAAAATTTTTTTTTTAAGAAACTAAATTTTTTTTCACACGAAATATTTTGCAGAACATTTTTTCTTTTGCGGAACCAAAGATTTTCATCCTGCGGAAAAATTTGTTGCGCTGATGTCTGTATAACCCTATATATGTATATGTGTTTGGGAAATTTCGGGGGGGGGGGGGGGCCCGGGCCCCTTATATACGCCCCTGTTTGAAATATGTATAACAAAATTTTGGAGTATAGGCCAGGAGCGGATTAATGCAATTTTGTCGGGGAAGGGGGCGGTTTTTTTTTTTTTGTTTTTTTTTATTTAAGGAATTTGTCGGCATCTATGGACCCCTTTCCTATTTATTTAAATTGATTGGTAACAAATTCAATTGAAATTAAAGAGCGGAAATCATAGTTCTTTAGATTAGTAGTTTTTATAACTTTTTGAATTTCTTCTCGGGGGGGGGGGGGGCGATCGCCCCCTCTTCAATCCGCTCCTGGTATAGGCTTTCACACTTGTTAGCATTAATAATTTGATTTTCGGTTTTAACGTGGTTTATTTGTAAAAATTACAACGTTTCGACCACTCTCTGTGGCTTTCTTCAGGTACAATTCAGGTAAGATTGCAAAGGTTATTGTTATTGATTGTAACAATGATTGTCACAGATGCAATAACCTTTGTAATCTTAACTGAATTGTTTAAGATAGCAAATTTGAGAGATGTGTTCATCCTCTCTAGCATAGAAGAGGTTGGATAAAAGGACTCAGGTGGAACCAGAAATAAGGATTAGTTCACTATCTAGAGACGAAAGCAGGAGGAGGAGGAGAGGATAGGAAATGATGTAACTTCACGAGGTGCCGGTAGATGGCTACGGCCAGAGGCCGGTTGGGTTTGAGGTGTGTGTCTTCTTACACGTCGGGCAAATAAACGGGGATCCCGATAGGAATTTCAAATAATAATATAAACAGTTCTATCCAAGAGGTGCCCTCGGGGCAACGGTGCCGTACCTTCTGTACCAAGAGTCGCGGGTTCGCATCCCGTCTCATGCGACAATTTATTTCAATTAATTGGCTACCAATAAATTGAAATAAATAGAGATGGGGTCTAAATGGCCTCCGTTGCCTTAAATAAATAAACAAAAAAAAAAAAATATCCGAGAGGTAAGAGATGTACTATGTCAATATTGATAACTTTAGAAGTCAAAAAGTGTGAGTTCGGATCCCAGGCAGCTTGAATAAAATTTATTATATATAAATAAATAAAAAATAAAGAAAAAAATTAATTAATCAGATATTAATTTGCTTGTATTATTGTGTCGTAATTAAAATAATTAAATTAAAGGCCCGCAGAAATTAAAGTACCATTCTAAATAAAAATTTATAAATATTCTCTTTGTTCAAACATGATTTCCCATGATAGAATGAAATGTATTTCTGAATTCCCTTAATCAACAGTCTTATGTATAGTTTTAATTAACATTAAAATTTAATGTAGGTCTATAAAAGTGAAAAATAATTCTAATAAAGAAAGAAATTTAAAAAAAGGTCATTATAATTTTAATATAATATTAATATATGAAAACGAGGGATGCCAAAGTGTCTATGATCTTTTTATTTCAATTCTAGATCCTAAAATTTACTACGTGGGCAGAGAATTAATTATCTCGTTTGTCTTTCTTTTGTCGCTTTAGAAAGAGAATAATACATTACATTTACTACTCTTCTCGTTTTTTTTTGTGGCCTCCCAATTTTTTTTTCTCTCTAAATGACCTTAAGGGGTCCGTACCTGAAGGGAATCATTGATTGTAAATAAAACCCGAGGGATGACCAAAGAAAACATCGATTTGGCAGATTAAAAAACATATCATGTTTTTTGTTTTATATTTTTTTGAAATAGAAAACATTTTCTAACCACTAACTAACTACACAAATTTCTTTCATAATCCAAAATGCTATTAATATTTTGTTTGTGTCGATATATAATAAATATATTAATAGACATTGACGGGTTAAATGGTGAGGTGAAAAGTTCAAAAAAAAAATTTCTCTATTTTCTATCCATAGTAGAAGTAGCATTAGTAAGAATGGCTCTCAATTTTTATTTTTATTAGGGTCTTAATATCCTCTAAACAAGGGATAAAACAAGTTTCGCCTATCTTAATCTGATATAAAGACACATTATTTAACTATAAAGGGATTATTTTTATTATTAATTAACACTCCGCTTTTTAACTTCTCGTGTTAGTTTAAGTTAATGAATTGAAAAATACCCATGTGAGATCCAAATTCCGTTATTTTTTTTTTAATTGAGAAGAATTATCTAAAACGTTTTTGTAATTAAATTAGACTAACGAAAACATTTTAATTGAATAAATTGAAAGGTAATTATTAAAACATCTTAATAAATGGGCTTAAATGTTGATTTAATTATTGGACAATCGTGTAATAATCTAATCAATATCAGTTTTGTTGATTAAGTATGTAATACACCCTCGGGTCTTGGTATAGTGGTTAGCTCGCTGGCAATTTGTACAAAGAATTGCGGGTTCCCATCCCAGGCGAGAAAATTTATTTCAATTGAATTGGATACCAATCAATTGAAATAAATAGAGAGGAGGTCTAAATGGCCTCCTATGCCGAAAAAAGTCCTTAAACGAATTTTAAAAAAAGCATATAGGCCTATTACAGACTCTACCCAAGGGCGGATACAAGGGGGGGGGGGGTAAAGGGGGTAATTACCCCCCCCCCCCCCCGAGATTCGAAAAAAATACCTTTTTTTTTCGCAAAAAACTGTATTTTTAATGTAAAATTTTTAAAATTAATACTTAAAAATTTGATGTGTATTTATATGCTGACACACAAGTACAGAATGCGCCTTTAAATTACCGAAATTAAAAAAAAAATAGTGTGCTGTGCGACGAGTCACACCAGATTACCCCCCCCCCCCCGAGAAACACCTCTGGATCCGCCCTTGACTCTACCACGGGAGGAATTAATCGATTAATTCCTTAATTCCGTATTTTTAGATCTAAAAATACATTTCGTCATTTGGGTTGCCTATCTTCCAGAAACTAACTCTTCAAGTCATAGTATATAGGTATAAATAAAATTCACAAGAATACATTTTATATTTACTCTTCTTCAAAATTGAAAGCAGAATTTTAGACGCAAGCCCCAATCACACTTGAGAACTGTTCAAATGTAACGGGTTTCTTTATCAGTTTAACTTTTCTTTCATTCTATATTATCAATGAGATATTTAAAAGTATCCAATTATATTTCCATATTCATCTTATTATTTTTTTTTTATTGAAAATAAATATTTTTTTAAGATAAACAGTAGTCTACACAAAGAGATTTTAAATTAAAATATAAGAAATTGGAAATAAGATTATAAGCCACTTTTCTTAGAAATCTATCTATTCTTCAAATTGAATGAAAAATAAATAAATTAATTCAAAATCTCTCTCTAAATAGAATGCGGCAATTGGTTTTTATCAATGAAAATCCAATTTTCCAATACCGTATTATAAATAAAAACTTAATTTAATATTTTCGCAAAAGATCCCACCCCAAACCCACAAAATTAATGTAGAAATATTTTAAATATATTACACCAAAAAGTATGATTTCATGTCAAATCATACAAAATTTTAAAAAAATTACCATAATCTCTCAGAATTTCAGTGGCGTCATTTCAACTTTTTCTTGGGGGGGGGGGGGCAAATTTTTTTCTTGGGGGGGCAAACATTTTTTTTTCTTAAAATTTACTTACAAATGGGTACTCAAATTTGGCCAAAACATATTTAATTTAATTAATTGTTCAATTTTGTACAGTTTGTATACTCGTAGATGTATTTTGGAGTATTTTATTTAGAATAATATAAAATTTTATAAAAATCAGAGTCCTTGGGGGGGGGCAAATGCCCCCCCTGCCCCCCCACCCCAAATGACGCCTATGCCGAATTTCCTGAAATTTTTTTCCGTAATTTTATAGTAAAATAAAAAACCATGTCTTTTTGTTATTTTATCATCATGAAAAATTTTGTAAAAATGTTCTGCAAAAATTTAATTTAAAAAATCCCTACCTTCCCACCCAAAATTCTTATCTGGAAGAAGTCGCTAGGATACTAATTAATAGAGTGGAAATTTAGCATGTTTTGTGCAATATCCCGTTTAACGTAAATATTTCTATTATGATAGAGTATATATTTAAAATAAAATATTCTGTTATAGCCTAATAAATTATTGTAATAAAAAACAATATTTATAAAAGAAACGCCTGAAGTTAGGCATCCAGAAATGCATCTAACAAGAACATCTTGTAAGAAGAAATAGAAAGCGGGAGGCCTGTTCAAAGGGTTATTCTACAATCATAGAACAAGTTTTCGCGATGAAAAGCGGATTTCGAAAAGGATTGCTACTAATTTTCCTATAAATAAACAACCCTACAAATGTTAAAGGAAAATACAAAAATTGACTTCATTTTTAACCTTAGCTGTATTAAATTTTGTAAATAAAATGAAGTAAACTATTAAAAATGTCGTATTGAAGAAATTATATTTTTTTTATAACTCATATACTAAGGGATGTGAAGAAAATTTATATTTTTTCTCATGGATGAATTAGTTTTATAAAATAACTTTTCCATGTTTATGGTTATATTTTTTTTATTTATATGAAAATAAATAAAAAAAAATTTAGATAGAAATAAAATAAACTTGGTGGGTAAAACTTTAACTTTTATCAAATTAAAGTCGATATAAAATCCTATAAAATTAAATATTTTTCTTTCTATTAGAAAATAAGTATCGATGATGGAATTCATATGAAATTTTTTTTGACCTAGCTAAACCGTCTCAGGGGGGTAATTTGCCCAAGTTTTTAGTTATGCAGCATTTTAGAAAGAGCAGAGGAAAGAAAATGAAAAAATCTGGTGTGACTGGCGCACAGCACACAACTTTCTCTTACCTTCGGTAATCGAAAGTTGTGTTCTGTGCTTGTCACACCAGATTTTTTGTGTCGACATATATTTAGTTTCCGCCAATATATTGGAATTTAAGGGTGCGTACACACCTGCGCTCTGCTCCGCTCGCGAGCTGCTTGTTGTTGTTGTTTTGAGATGCTTGCGAGCCGCTCGCGAGCTGCTCGCCGCGATCCATCTCTTTGGATCGTTGGCAGGTTCGTCAAAATAAATAATTTCAACGAGCAACGAACTTCGAGCCGCGAACTGCTCGCGAGCGGAGCAGAGCGCAAGTGTGTACGCACCCTAAGATGTCAAATTTATAAACATGGGAAAATATTTATATTTTGTTACCATGGCAACCATTTCTCCTATATTTCCTATGAAGCACAAGAGTAAAGTGTGCTTCAAACAATTTTGAGGGCGAAATGAGAATATAAATTTTAAAGAGCAGCTAAAAAATAACTGATTTTTGAATTTTAATCAAAATCGTTAGAGCAAATTTTGAGAAAATCGAAAAAAACTGAAAAATACATCAGCAAAGTACTAGTACTCTTTGGCCGATTTTGATTAAAAGCTTATTTTTCCGGTCCCGGGGGGTGTTTAACTTAAATATAAAATTTCAAACTCATAGCTCAATTCCTTCATGCTTAAAATTGAACACACCCACACACCCACAGACAGACCATGTCGCGAAAACCACTTTTTTGGATTCAGGGGACCTCAAAACGTGAAGATCCATCAAAATCTCGACATCGAATTTTTGACATGAATTCAATACTTTCTCTCTCTATATATATTACATATATACATAGGGTAAGAGAAAGTAAAATTTATAAGTATGGGAAAATATTTATATTTTGTTACCATGGCAACCATTTCTCCTATCTTTCCTATGAAGCACAAGAGTAAAGTGTGCTTCAAACAATTTTGAGGGCAAAACGAGAATATACATTTGAAAGAGCATCTAAAAAATAATTGATTTTTGAATTTTAATCAAAATCGTTAGAGCGAATTTTGAGAAAATCGAAAAAAACTGAAAAAGTACATCAGTAAAGTACTAGTATTCTTGGGCCGATTTTGATTAAAAGCTTATTTTTCCGGTCCCGGGGGATGTTTAACTTAAATATAAAATTTCAGCCGCATAGCTCAATTCCTTCATGCTTAAAATTGAACACAGACTGACACACAGACACACACACACACACAGACAGACCATGTCGCGAAAACCACTTTTTTGGATTCAGGGGACCTCAAAACGTGAAGATCCATCAAAATCTCGACATCTAATTATTGACATGAATCCAATACTTTCTCTCTCTATATATATTAACATATATATAGAGGTAAGAGAAAGTAAAAAATACACACACTTTCCCCTTCTAACAAATTCTCCCAATTTTTTACAAATTATTATCCCCTATATTTGAATTCAGATTAAAATTTATAATATGAAAATATTTATATTTTGTACATCAACCATTTCTCCTATCTTTCCTATGAACACAAAAAACTCAACAATTACAAACGAGAAAAATTTAAGAACTAAAATAATTGATTTTTGAATTTTAACAAACAGACGAATTTGAAAAATCGAAAAAACTAAAAAACATCAAAATAAATCTTCCGATTTTGATTAAAAGCTTATTTTCCTCACGGGAGGTATTTAACTTAAATATAAAATTTCAACCTCCTACTCAATTCCTTCATCTAAAATTAACACACACACACACACACACACACACCCACCCACCCACCACACACACACACACAACAACCATTCCAAAACCACTTTTTTGATTCGGGACCCAAAACGAAGATCCATCAAAATCTCACATCGAATTTTTACAAACAAACTTTCTCTCATAAACATAAACAGAAGAAAAGAAAAAGAGAGATAGGAACAAAAATGTTTAAAAAATTTAAATCATCCGGAGAGATTCCTTGATTATCCTAATTAAATTAATACTAAATAGACATCCTGATTTCTAGTACAAGTACTATTATTATTATTATTATTATTATTATAAAAAATATAAAACTGAAAAAAAAACTTGAAATAAAATGTCATTCAATTTCAAATAGAAAATGTTAAATTTTACAATACGATAGTCGATCAATTAACCAATCTCGGTGGGATTGAAGTCTGTCGAAATTTGGTTTTGTACTGGATTAAATTGTTCGGAAATATATAAGTATCCCTATGTTAAATGTTAATTAACTTTTAAGGGTTGTGTTAACGATGCTAACAAGTTTATTCAAAGGGATTCTAAGATCTTTTCATTTCTCTTCTCTAAAGATGATGATTTTCTTATGGTAAAATATTTTTCCCAGCCCAACAGGTGATTTTGAAAATAGAGTAAATGGGGATGAAAGAGAATAAAGGGCGTGAAGAGAAAAAAGATCAAACAATAACTGATTTACAAGAGGGACGAAACAAATTCCAAACTAATGTGTTATTTATTTAATTATTTTTATTTATTATTCTAAGTCTTATGGTACAGTGAGGGACAATATTAAGTCCCACCCATGCGTTTTCAACTTGTGATTATTTCATTGTTTAAAAAAAAAATATATTATCTATTTTTTTATCGAAACTTTCTTGGTTCAAACCTAAAAAATTCATTAAAGATTTTCATTTTCTTTTATAAAATCAATGAAATAATCACAAGTAGAAAAAGCATGGGTGGGACTTAATATTGTCCCTCACTGTACGTGCGATATTCAATTTTTTCTAGGCAGCAATTATTTCACAAAAACCGATTTGCGGCTAAACGGTTTGTTTTAGAATAGGCTACATTAAATAACATAAAGTCATACTAAAATTTGCCGTACAATCCAAATAAGCAATTATATACTTTAATTTGATATAGATCACCTTGTATAACAAGTGCAATTGGAACAAAAATATTTTAAATTTGTAGCCCTAAAGGCTCCTCATTATAGACCATCGACAAACTTTAAAAATGTCCGTTAATAAGCCCACAATTTTCGGTCCATGCACTATTGGCCCATCCTGTATATACATGGTCATTTTTTTGTAATGTTCGGCATTTAGACCCTTTTCTCTTTATTTCAATTGAATGATAGCCAATACAATTTAAATAAATTTTGGCCGCGGGAAGCGAACCCCTGCCAGATCCCTAGCACGATGTTCCTGGGTCGTTTTACACCTTAAATTTATTGATTACGTCCAGGACTATCTATTGAAACCGTAAAGATTCAAAAGTTTTAGCAAGTGAAAATTGCCAGATGCAATCACAAATTTTCCCTACTCGAATCGTCGTTGAATGAAATAAATGCAGATCAATGATGGGAACTTGCATAATCAAGACACACTGACAACGAAATTATATTGTAGGCCTACAATGAATATAAAATAATAATATACAATATTTTTAAAAATTGTGAAATCCACTCTTTGATATACAGATGAATAATAGAGTTATTTTGTTTAATAATTTCAATGTTTTTTAGGAAAATATCTGGAACTATCTCATTTAACAATTTACTAAAAAGAAGACATTTAAAAAGGACTAAGCCGAGCGCACAACTTTGCCCACCCACTATTCAAGAAAGAAATATTGCCCCCCCCCCCCCCAGACCCTTATGATTCGATGTTTTACATATACAGCCGTATATCATTTAACTCGGGAGAAAATCTAGTTTCTGAATGTATAAAAAAAATTATAGGTGATGTAAGGAAAAAATAATCTCTCTAGCAGTGGCGTACCGAAA
>JAKCPI010028222.1:0-24996 GCA_023213315.1 Euborellia annulipes | reverse complement strand
AAATTTTGATGGATCTTCACGTTTTGAGGTCCCGTGAATCCAAAAAAGTGGTTTTCGCGACATGGTCTGTCTGTCTTTGTCTGTCTGTCTGTCTGTCTGGGTTCAATTTTAAGCATGAAGGTATTGAGCTAGGAGGTTAAAATTTTATATTTAAGTTTTGTACCCTCCTGGACCGAAAAAGCTTTTGAACAAAATCGTCCAAAGAGTACTAATACTTTACTGATGTACTTTTTCAGTTTTTTTTTCGATTTTCTCAAAATTCGCTCCAACTATTTTGAATAAAATTCAAAAAATCAATTATTTTTTTTAGATTAATTTTAAACTGGTTAACCGTTGGCTCTAGTTGAAACATTATGCTTTAATAGGAGAATTAAATTCAAGTTTGATTCGCTAGGTTTTTTTGTTTCAATGATTTATTTATTTAACATTAACACTTTATACGTATTTCGACACTATATGTGTCATCATCGGAAGTGAATTACATACTGAATCATTCAGTATCACAGTCTTTTCGGCAAAACCTTTATTATGAATATAAATATATTGGGGGTCCAGACATTTTTATTTAAGCCATTTGGTGTCCAAATGGCTTAAAATAAAATCATCGGACTGTCTGGGATCCGAACCCACGACCCTTGGTATTGAAGGCCAGCACGCTAGCCACTAGACCAAGCCCGAGGTCTTGATGCATTATTAAAATATAATTAATTATTTATATTTTTTTTTTCTAAATGTTTCCAATTGTTGTCCTTGAGGCTAATTTCATGGCTATTGCCAATTTAAGAAAATTAAACTCCTAGTTTTTCAAAAAATTATATGAATTATAACATCTATTATTACTTTCTCTTACTCTATATATGTTATATATATAAGTATAAGAAAGTATTTTTTATTTATTTATTTATTTTTTATTTTAATTTATATTCATCTCAAATGAACTATGATCAAAGAAAAACAAGAGACTAAATAAACATCTTTAAACTTGTTAATAAAACACTACCAATCTTGCCATTTAATGCTTTTTGTATAATTTCTCTCTCCTGTATACATTTGTTTAATTCTTTTTTCTTTTTTCAATTGAAAATAAACTCCCTCATCAGAAAAAAAGTCCTGTACTGGTGGAGACTTCCCTGAGGAAGACTTAACAGTTAAACCAAGCATTTGTGTTAATAAGCAACTTTGTATTAAATTTTTTGCCTTTTTATTCACAACGGGTCTATTAACAAATAAGATTTCCATTTCAAATTACAACATTTTCAAATTACACTGCACTTTTTAAAATAATTTGAACCAATTATTACATACTGTACATCCTGCAAATTTCATAGTAAACCTTCGAGAATTGGATGATATTCTACTTGAGCTTTTTTTTTTGATATATGAAATATTTTTAATGAAATATATGTTTTTAAGTGTTCTGAATCCAAAACTGATCACCACTTCCCTCCATCATGTACAGTTTTTTAGCAAAGGTTGTTTTGGACTCCGGGTAATTTGAGAGAGATATTTAGAAGATCACTCATACTCCCCGTAATATGCTTTTAGAAAAAAAACCTAACGTGATGAAATATTTTAATTATTTTTCACCTATTAAAAAAAACTGTAAAATACAGCTAGAAATTCCTATTCGCTTTTTTTCAAGCAGACCAGTGTAATCAGAGGCCTTTGAAACCTCAGTTCTTAAAGTTGTATAAAGTGCGGTGATCCAGATTTTTTATTTTTTTAAGAGTTGATATGCAACCCTCGATCCCCATTTTTTTTTTGCCCTTTTCGTGCACCACTCGCAATTGAATTCAATAAACCCAGGTCAGTGTCAGTGTTTGTTTTCATTTTAGTACTATAATTTGAAATCTTGCACATTTTAAACAAATTTCCAACCTGCAAACCTATGTTGGTGGCAGGCAGGAAGGGCATCCGGACGTAAAGTTCTAAGAAGACCTAGAAGAAGTTTTTATTATTATCATTTCTACTATAACAAATAAAAATTAATTTTAAATGCAATTTGTAAATATCTATTCACATCCTCGGAAATGTTTCTCTTTTGTTTATTTGCATTTGTTGATATGAATTTAAAATACCTGGTAGAGTAGAAGATGCCTTGATTTTGAACTATTAAAAGATAATCCTACCATTTTGTTCTTTCTTATCTCTTTTCAGATGATCTATTTCAAGATTATTTTACCAACTCTCAATTGAAACAACAGCAAAAAAATAGTGGCATTTATTTTGATGTTTTACATAATAATTTTTGGAATCAATCGTCGTCAAATTTCCGATCGAATATTAATAGCAAAGGAACAAACCGATGCCCAAGATGCCATAAATGTTATCTCCATAAAATCACATTGCACCGACATTTGCGTCTAGAGTGCGGCAAAGAGCCCAAATTTAAATGCCCCTTCTGTCCGTATCTCTGTAAACGGAAAGATAATCTTCGCAAGCATGTCAAATGTCGACATGAAAACAATCAAATAAACCAATATTAAAACAAAATACTATCCGTGGCAAATTAATACAGACAGCTTCTTGTTCTTTCCTAAAGATTTTAATAATAAAAGAATGCAAATGAAAATGATTTTTTTTTCATTTATATTTTGCGTAGATGAAATATATGAAAATATTTCAGTCAGTAAAATAAGGGTTGAAGTTCTGAAGAGGGTAGTGGCCCGGGACAAACGTTAACTTGAAAAATTATTTTTTATTTATGACTGCAAACAACATCTATTTCTTTTTTTTTTTTTTTTTAATTTTATTTATCACTCATCAGTTGACGTTTCGGTTCTTGAATGGACCATATTCAGAATAGGATCCTCCAAGAACCGAAACGTCAACTGATGAGTGATAAATAAAATTTAAAAAGAAATAGATGTTGTTTGCAGTCAAAAATAAAAAAAAGAAATGTTTTAATTTTTCAAGTTAACGTTTCGATCCCGGGCCACTACCATCTTCAGAACTTCAACTTATTTAAAAAAAAAAACAACCCTTATTTTATTGACTGAAATATTTTCATATATTTCATCTACGCAGTTATAAAAATATAAATGAAAAAAAAAAATCATTTCATTTATGCATACTTTTATTATTAGAATCTTTAAATAACAAATAATAGATAAGGCACACACATTACCATGACATCTTTTTTTTTTCTAAATTGTTTTCAATTATTATTATTATTGCCGTATTTTACGGACTTGGCACAAAAAAGAAGAAAATATTTAGTTTATAAAACCGAAACCCTGAAATTCGTCATCTGAACCTACTTCTTCCTCTTTGACGTCATCGTTTTCCTTCTTCATTTTTATATTAATTTGAACTATAAGGCACGGCTGAATTTCCATTTTTTTAGGCCTCTTTGATAGTCCTTAAAATACGGTATATTTTCAATTGTCTGAAACGTTTCGAGTGTCTTTTTACTCTTAAGATCATTTACTACGGATAGTATTAATATTATTAGGACGATAAAAGGAGAAAAAACCAGCTTCCGTTTTCTCTCTAACTACTTCAATTTATTTGCAAATATTTCGGCTCCTATACAGGGGCCATTTCTCATAAATGCATTTTTTTTGAGATCATACACGTCCAGGCCCGAAGCTCATGCGCTCAATTGTTCTCAAATATATTTTAACAAAATTGACAATCTCTCTCATAAAATTCATATATGCACTGAAGATGGCCCCTGTATAGGAGCCGAAATATTTGCAAATAATGAAGTAGTTAGAGACAAAACGGAAGCTGGTTTTTTTCTCTTTATCGTACTCATCTACGATTCCCAGCTACAAGCAACTATTGTATTAATATTATATTGTATTCGAATGAAATTAGTAGCAAATCATTTCTAATTTCTATCATCTCTAAGGATTATTTATTAAAACTAAAAAGTGTATTTATTTTGGTGATATATCTATATACAGTATATATATATTTATTTATTTTTTCTCCTAAATAAACTAAAACAATTGTATTTAAAAGAAAATATGTTGTCATTGTTTGATTTAATACCCACATTTTTCTGGAATGTTCTATTTTATTTTTTTTATTTTTTTTTGGTAAATCGATATCAGTGGTTTTCAGACTTATGTTACCAAAAAATATTCAGTCGAATGACCCCCGCCCATTTTTATAAAATAATACAAACACAAAAATCTTTATTTCTACAAAAATTTATTGATAGCCTACAAACTTAGCTAATATTCGCGCCCTACAGTTTGGAAAACGCTGATTTATATTATTTAAAAAGTGAAGAAGTAAATTAATATTTTTTTTAAAAAGACATTTAATAACAAATTAATAAATGTTGTATATTTTAAGAGGAATCAAATATAAGGCTTTAACTTTGAATTCATTTTTTCTCAAAAGGATAAAAAGTGAACTTGGTTCACTTTTGCTCTCAACCCTTCATATATATAATTGCAATCGTGCTTTCAGAGTCCCAGATTCCAATAAAGTGGGTCCTGCAAAACGGTCTATGTTTAATTATCCTGGTTCGACCACTACCTTTTGAATGTTCTGATATATATTGCAAGCCGTCGAAATTTTGACGGTAAATTTGAAGAAAAAAAAAAAAGCTTTAACATTTGGAACAACAAAAAGTTAAATTTTATGAACAATAGACTTTTTTTTTTTAAATTCACACTTTTTCTCATTCACACTCACCCACACACATTCACACAGTCTTTTCGGCAACTTAGGCCATATAAGACTTTGACGATAACCGTTGTAGAAAATATCTATTGTGGGTTGAGGCATTTCTATTTAAGCCATCTGGTATCCAAATGGCTTAAATAAAATCATCACTCCTGGCCGAACCCGCGACGTTTGGATAGAGGGAGGACTACTACTACCCAACCCGGTAACTTTTTTTAATATATAAATATGTAGGCCTACCTGATTATTATTCAATAAATATCTAAATGGAATGCATGACGCTTCGTTCTTTCATTTAATTTCGATGTGTAGACGTTTTGACAAAATTTCTTTTCCAGAAATTCACATCTCGGAGATCTCTAGAAGAAATTGCCGAAAGAAGCTGAATTTTATATGCCCTAATTGTTTTAAAGGGTTTAGATTGCTTACATCTTTTCAGAATCATTTACGTTCTGAATGTGTAACTTATAATAAATTTCAATGTAAATATTGTAATTTATCATTTAAACAAGAAAGATTTCTAAAAATTCATATTGAGACGTTACATTCGAATTCAAAAATTCTTCCACCCGAAAAGTGTCCGAAATGTGATAAACGTTATTATTACAAATCCAGTTTGATGAGGCATTTACGATTGGAGTGTCGATTCCAAATGAACACCTACCAATTCAAATGCCCTTATTGTCCTTATCTTTGCAAAAGAAAAGATAATTTCCGATCCCACGTTAGACGTCGACATAATCAAAATTACAATTAAATTTAAACAAAAAAAGAGAACAGTAGAAAAATAACGCTAAGTGATTCTGAAAATTTCGTTTATAAAATAATTGTACTGACTTTCTGTATGAATCTTTTCATTTAACTTTTCCTATTTCAAAAAAGAGAATAATAAATTAATCTCAATACTAATTTTTTTTTTATTAACTTACCTCAATAGCAATTCCTTAAAATTTCTCTCCAACTTGAATAAATTGTGACAAACATGCCTGTGATAATATTGTTTCTTGTCAAGGGACTTCAGGAGCCAAAACTGTTCGCATGTTTTTGCCTAGAGATGGCGTTAAGGGTCTTGAGGAGTGAGCCCTCGCTCGAAAATTCGCCAACAGATGGCAGGATGGTAGCTATATTTAATCTCATGCTACTGGTTGATCTTTTAATAATGAATAGTTTAGCAGGTGTGATATGGAGAGAGCTTTAAAATCATTGAAAACAATAGGCCTATACTATTCACCATCCTACTTAAAATACTAACCGACCAGAAAGTAATTGATCAAGCTAGCATCAATTGTGCAATTACCTCTTGGGGGGGGGGGGGGCAACAGCCATAAAAAGTGAATAGAATAAAAACTGAATGGTCAATTCAATGAATTCATCAAACACCTCTCTTGGTTGGCTCTTCAAGTTTGATGTCGTGTAATCAATTCCCATGGATCCCTAACCTGGCATGCTCATCAACTTCTCTCAAATATAGCATTTTATAACGACTCATTATTTCTACTTAATTTTAACACCCATTTGTAATCTTAAATTTTACCTTTTTTTAGAGAATAGACCTGCTTATATCCTATTTACTATAACGCTAAGCCATATTAGAAAATAAAAACTGATAAAGATGCAAATTAGCCCTTTGTCGAAATCACTAAAAACTGCAGTTTTTGCGACAATTGTTATAATTATATTGGCGATTTCTAGAGACATTTTGCTTCCAGACGAAGATACAATTTACTCTAAATACTTTTGTAAAAATAATATCGGACAGTTATTTTCTTTTTTTTTTTTCATTTTGATACCAAATTTCTTTTCCTTTGGCCCTATTGCTTCATTTCTAATTAACTAACTATCCTTCGGATAAACTCGTCTACTATGACTTTCGACTCTTTTCTCATCTAGTTATTCTAATCATATGATTAAATAAGAGCCCTAATTGTAGCTAAGACCCAAAGTACGGTATTAGGGTGTCCATTCACGATCGCTCCATCCATCCAAAATAAACAAAAATGGAGCGATGTCACTCCAAAAACTGACCGTGAGTGGGGAAAACAAATGAATATCGTCTAGTGAATGGATGACATCCATTTGGAGCGATCGTGAATGGCCGGCCTAAGGCTTAACTAAGAGGTGAAATTAGGAACACAAACCTTGTTTATTTATTTTTTTTTTTGGAAATTTTGAAATTTTTGATTAATTATTTTAATTTTTAATAATGATGCCTCAAGTTGCTAACTTCACGAAACTCTCCTTACACCTCAGATAGCTAATTATATATAAAAAAAACTCATTTTTTAACTCGAAGGTTAAGCTTACTCTTGTTTAGTCTATCGAAGATGCTATCTGTCTGATAAGTTTGCTAGCTGATTAAAATTGAAGCAACCGGCTTACTGGAATAAAAGATATATCTGCTTTTCATTCCGCTTGTATTTCAAAATATTTATGGGTATCTTTATATCCAGGGAGTAGCTTAGGTGTAATATTCTTGTATCTCTTTCTTTTGTAAAAAATGATTAAAAAACGTTAAAAGAAATAAATTTTCTCAATTATTCTTTAGAATTTTAGCCAACCCTTTGCATATCTTGATAATTTCTTTTTCTCTCTATCTATCTTCTTTTTTTACAGAATTTTTCATCGATTATCGTTCGAATCGACTTCCTTCTTCTTCTTCTTCTTCTTCTACCTCAACAATAAAACAAATCATTCTCCCTAATAATCAAAAGACTTTTCAATGCAGCTATTGTGGCGTTGTATTTCGTCAGAAATATAATCTTAAAGTTCATATTATACATCGACATCAACGTCCAAAAGGTGCAATTGGAACGCACCGATGTTCCATGTGTAATAAACGTTATCATCATAAAACAAGTTTATTGAGACATATTCGACTAGAATGCGGGGTCGAGCCACAATTTCAATGTATGATTTGCTATACTAATTTTACATATAATCATAATCTTAAAAAACATCTTCAAGTCGTACATAATATAATAATTTAACAAACCAAAAATATTGAAATTATATACAGATGTGAAATCTTTTCATAAAAGCATGTTTTTTTTTTTTAAATTAATTGTATTTCATTTTAAAATGAAATCTTCCTGGAGTAATACCATCCAAACAAAACAAAAATATTTTTGGAAACTAAGAGAAGGCAAGGTTGTATTAATTCAGTGGTTATTCGTTGTAACTATTTTTGGTCTATTCTCTAAAAACAGACGTTAAAATTTAAAATAAACAAATGAGTAGGGTCGGCATCACTCATTAAGCTTCAATAAACAAATGGGTGTTAAAAAGTAATGTAAAAACAATCAGCGTTAAAAAAAAATGCTATTCTCTAAACAAAGTTTTAACAGCGACGTTAACATGTTGCTTTTGTTTCAAAGCTATCAAAATCATAAACTTACTTTTTAGGTTAAGAACGTCATTTTTATTTTAAACTCGACGTTAAAATATTAAAGGCACCCCCTAGACATTAATGGCATGAATTTTTAAGGTGCGCGTCTCGAAAAATCGTTAAAACACGATTGACTCGAGGCGGCAAGAGATGGCGTTAGTGTTCCCCCATTGGAATACACGGAACTTGTTCCATTTCATTCTAGACTTTCCAGCTAATTAATTAAAGGCAAAAGATTAATTATTCTTTAACACAATGATTACTAATTTAATTATCTACAACTTATAGAGCTCCTTTTTTTAAAATATCTTTTATTTAATGCGATTAATCTAAAAAAAAATTTTTTTTTCGAAAATCAAAAAAAAGGGCTTCTATTATTTGTAGATATTTTAAATAGCTTTAATTTTAAAAAAATTTGAGGTCGATAGCTTCAAAATTGTGGCCGCTGGAAAGTCCCAAAATTAGCACCCCGAGACGCGCACCTTAACACTATTTACTAAATGTTAACGATTTGGCTTTGAATTTTTGTTTACAGAATAGCTATTTGAGGCAAAGAAGTGATTTTGAATATAACGCTTACATTACTTTATAACACCTATTTGTTTATTTTAAATTTTAACGCCTGTTTTTAGAGAATAGACCTGATTGTGTGATTATCTCATCTAAATACCAAAAATAGTTATGACAAGTAACCTCTGAAAATCAAATTCAAACAAAACAAAAATAACTAACAGATGAATGGCATCTCAAAAATAATTACCTACCACAAAGAACGACTCTTATATTAGGAAAGCAGAGACGAACGAAGGCTTGGACAGTGAATTCTTTCTCTCCGTATTTTGTTTTTTCTTCTTTGACATCCCGAGACGAAATTTAAGTCTGTTCCGATATTGAGCCTCCTATACAGTAGATCTTGAAAATACAAAGTAGATCTTGTAGCATGTTAAATTTGGTCCGACTTTGAACCTCAAAATGGTACAAATTTCCATTCATTTTTCAAAGTCTGAATAAAAGTTTGAGCCTATTAGTAAATGGTATGATCAGGGTTCAATGTCGGAGCTAAGTCGGTATACTCTGCCCCCTATTCAGGACAAAAGTAGGAGCTAAATTTCGGCTCGGGATGTGATCCCTAAAAATTTAAAAATGTTTTCACCTTAACCATTTTTGATTAGAATTTTTTTTTTCTTTGTATGTAAAACCAAAGGCCCTCTGTATTATAATAAAGTATTGTTATAATATGATGTTTGAATAAACATCTCTTGATTATTCTTTGTTTTAATATTATACTACACATCCTAGCATATTTATTTTTCTTTTAACAATTTTCTACACATTTTTTGGTTCATGGTAGCACACACAACCAAACACACATTTTTAACACATCAATAATTCTTTATTTATTTCTAATTTGCAGGTTTTGAAGGCGTTCTCAAGAATCCACCTTATGTTTGTCAGAGATGTTTTAAACAATATAAAAATAAAAATTCCTTAATCAAACATATTAGATATAATTGTATTATTAGAGGTCAATTTCAATGTGAAGTATGTTTGGCACGATTCAATCAAAAGGCGGATTTAAAATTACATTTTTATCATCGCCATGAACGTCCTAAAGATGCTCTTGGCCAATATAATTGTCAAAAATGCAACAAACTCTATCACCATAGGACGTCTCTTTTGAGGCATATTCGTTATTTTTGTACTGATATTGAACCTCAATTTCCCTGTCCTTTTTGCAATTATAAATGCCGTGAGAGAAGTTATTTAAATAACCATATCTTCCGGATGCATCCAGAAAGAAATTTTAATTAATTGGTGATCTGATAAAAAAAAAAAACTTATTTTGATATTCCATGGATGGACCTTCTATTCTGGCTTTTGGTAGGAATTCAAATTTGCGAATCCAATTGACTTGTTTATTATGTATTTTCGGGGAATTTCATTATTTTCTCATTTGAATTTAAATTGCGTCCCTATGTCCTCGATCTAAGCACGTTTCTCTCTTCCTCTCCTATATTCAAATCATATCACCAATTAATTTGAATAAATATGGAATGTATCTAAATAAACAGACCTTTAAAAAAATCCAACATTCCATCGTTTTTTTTTTTTATCTTCGCATACTGTTGACAAAACAAATCTAGATCTTGTTTTAAAGGCAGATATGACTGTGTGATGCTTACTAAAAAAAAGTAGACGTTTCGGTCAGGAGCCGTGACCTTCTTCAGCAACTTGAAAATTGTTAATAAAGCAATTATGATCTAATTTAGATGAATTATATAAAATAAAAAAAAATAAAAAAAACAGTTTTGATCCAAAAAGAAAATTAATATAACTAATATTTACCAAAAACAGCCGACAAAAGAGGGATTTTTAATTATAGACCACATTTTTGTATTAATTATTTATTAAAAATATAAATACTTGCTCCAACTCAAAGGGAACTAACCTCTAAAGAACCCTTACGTGCATTTCATATACACACAGTCATTCCTATGAAGCTAGATACAATCCCATCCAAGCAAGTGTTTACATAAAAAGGATGATGTTACAATAAGTTTTTTATTTTATTTATTTATTAATAATTAATGTGCCATGACCGTTTAATTCGCATATAGGACCATCATCAGGGCTATAATACAATGGATACGATTAAACATCAATATCACAAAAGGTTTATTTTTTTTTTAGTTATAACAATACATAATTCATTTAAAATTTAACATAATTCATTTAAAAAATAAATAAACATAAATGAATTATGTATTGTTTATAACTAAAAATAAAACCTTATGTGATATTGATGTATTATAGCCCTGATGATGGTCCTATATGCGACCGAAACGTCGGCCCTGGCGCATTAATTATTAATAAATAAATTAAAATAACTACTAGCTTTTGCTCATTGGAGAAATCAAAAAACCCATAATCTACATATTATCATGGGAATAGCGCTAAAATTTGTATCTAGCTTCATAGGAATGACTGTAGATGGCGCTGACGACGTTGTATATAAAATGCACGACGGTCCCTTAGGGGTTAGTTCCCTTGAAGTCTGAGCAAGTGCACAGTACTTGAAAAAGACTGCAGAATAAGCACTCGAAACATTGTACAGTATTTATATTTTTAATAAATAATTAATAAACAAAAATGTGGTATTTTGTTAAAAACTACCATAATAATAGTAATACGCTTTGAAAAACACAAAAGATAGGGGTGTCATGCTGAGTACAAATAGGCAGATCAGTGCGTGGACACCCCTATCTTTTGTCTGCTCTTTGATTTAGTAAATATTAAGAAGGCCATGAATTGTGACCGAAACGTTGACTTGAAAAGGATTTTTTTTATAATTAACTTTTTATTAATATTCTTATTGACGCTGGTGTCTGCATTTCAAAGTAGCCTAAGTTGTTTTTTTGAGGTTTCTATACGAACGAGATGCACTCAAAGGAAAAGTGATGCTACTAATTGGAGAAAGTTGTTTAGAAAAATAGAGTTAAGAATTACAATATGCTACACTCACAAAGAAGTGATTTTTTTATTCAATAATTTTGTATTTTATAAATAGAATAAATTTTTTGAAAATCGAACTTCTTTCTTATTACATAGCTAGAAAATAGTGTGTGTATTAATTTATGTATTTTTTTTTTTTTGTAGGTATGTTTATTGAATTCTAAATTATTATTTTTTTAATATTGTAAATTTTATTTTTGATTTTTTTTGTGATTTTTTTTTTTAGTATTAACGAGATTATTTGTTTATTTGCAGATCGTTCTCGTCGAAAGTATGGAGGTCGTAGTAGCATGGACCATCAACGTCATGTCTGTACCAGCTGTTTAGAAGTTTTCAAAACTCTTACTACACTTCATAAACATATTTTAACTGAATGTCGAGTTGTAAAAAAGCATTACTTTTGTAAATATTGTAGTTATAGTACAAATTTAAAAGGAATTTAGATTATCATCTATATAATCGTCATCGGACAGAAAAGAAAAACATCGGGGTCTTTAGTTGTGTTAAATGTTTAAAAACATATCAATATAAAGAGAATTTATGGCGACATCAACGCTATGAATGTGGAATTGAACCACAATTTCAATGTATGCAGTGTGATCAAAAATTTAACCAAAAATCCAATTTGACAAGACATATAGCTAGACGTCATCCGTCATATAATATTTCATAAAATCTTCATCATCATAAACGATAATTTCACAATTTGAAAATTGAGTAGCAATTTTTTTTTTTTTTTATCATGCTATTATCTTTCTTATTTTTGAAACAGATAATATATTAATAAATATGTATACTATGTTAGCTACACACGACGTTTCGGTCGACTAAGCGACCATCTTCATGGCTAAGGTTCAGTCAACAGAAAAACCATCTTATGTTCTTTGATAGGCATTTCATAATATATACAGCGCCATTTGAATGTATTATATCTGATAGATCGTAATGAATTTGATAAAATGTCTATCAAAGTACATACGAGGGTATGAAAATGGTCGCTTAGTCGACCGAAACGTAGCTGTGGGTTCTATAGCTGCCTTTTATTTATCCTACTAGATAATATAAAGTTGATTTTATTTAAATTCAAATTTATTTTTAGTATCTTTATTCTATCAAGAAAGCGAAGGGAGGTACAGTGGCGTCATTTGAGGGAAGGGGGGGGGGCTCCCAAAGATTCTGATCCTTTTTTTAATAAAATATTTCAAAATATATATCTACGGGTATATAAACTTTAAAAAATTAATTAAATTATATAACTGTTGGTCAAAATTAAGTAAACTTGCCTATTTTTAAGAAAAAAGTTTGTCCCTTCCAAGAAAAAGTTAAAATGACGCCACTGGGAAGGTATATGACATGAGATTAAATAAAAATCGCCCGTAGGTTCTCGTTGAAACATTTTGTAAATTAAAAGTAAATATACCTACAAATTAAACACTAAGTTTGTTTCAAAGGTTTTTTTAATTATAAAATTAACACTTGATACATATTTCGACAATTCCTTGTCATCATCAGAAGTGATTACATTCTAAAGTAGAAGCATTATACTCTAGAGGAAGTGGTACCAACTGCAATGCAAACTTTTTCTAGTGTATATTTCTACTTTCATGTATTAGAACGTAATGACTTCTGATAATGACAAGGAATTGTCGAAATACGTATCAAATGTTAATTTTATAATTAATAAAACCTTTGAATCAAATAACCTAGTGATTAATTTGCATCTTCTTCTTCTTCTTCTCTCCTCGACTTATTCTCGCGATGCGGGGTCGGCGGACCTCCATCTTTCCCTCCAACACTACCACGCGTTTTGTTTTGCGACCGAAAGAAATAGAACAGGCCGGCCCGTCGCACGGTTGAAAAGAGGAAGGGAGAGACAGACATACAAAGAACAGGACTGCCTGTCCCAGCTCGGGTAGCTCGTGGTCGCCATCCACGTACCCACAAGATGTGGGCCCCTGAGCGAGTGATTAATTTGCATACTTCATTTAAATTATCATTTTAATCATTCCAAAGTTATTTAATTTGAATAATTTGAACCCGGAACTAAATCACTTTTATCTCCATCCTCCAGGAATGCCCCTCCCCCTCCCTTTAACAAAATCCTGGGAGCGAGAGTTCAAAATTTATATTTTATTTAATCTGACGTTGTCATATACATTCGGAATTTCTTCATCTTCATTTTTACTTTTTTTTTTTATTTCATTGACCAAAGAAAGCATTTTCTCGCTTTTTGCATATGATAATATACTAAAATTATTTTAGAATTCTAACAATAATCATTTCTTTTTTTTTTTGAGGTGTAGAAATAATTGAGAAAGTTGGTTGGTACTTCCCCGTTTTAATTTTCTCTAGTCAATTTTTTAAAACAACCCTTTTGTACTTACCACAAGCACCAACATATCTCAGTTCTTAAGTTCGTCTTACAATTGAATTTGAAATCAGGAAATCGGATCCTCTATTTGTGCCTCCATCGCATAAATAATAACAATAAGATATATTTATTTCAAAGACGAGCTTAAGATCTAAGATGAGTTGGGCATACGTGTCAGGAGAGTAGGATTATTTGTATATTTTTGTTGGGTCGATATATAAATACATAATACAGCAGTTTCCTCCATCTTCTCCAGGATATTATTGCTGGGTTATATTCTCTGCCTCCCCTTGGATTGGCCCGCCACAGAGGGTGGGGGGCCCACGTCAGAGGATTGATTAGAATTGTCCTGATGATGGGTTTTAGAGAAACGTTTATATTCAAGCAGGATATCTCCTTGTATCATATCCTAAACAGCATGCTTCCAAATTTCATTTTATCCGGGATCTTTGTACCAATCAATTCCTCGTTGAGGTAAACTGCATTGACATGAAGTCGCTCACTATGCAGTTTCGTCACATCAATTTTTATTTTTTTTTAAATATTATTAATTTATCATCATAATTTTTTAAAGCACATATGTTTATTTTTTAGATTTAACGCATTTAGTATTATATATAATATTTTTCAAGACATTCATGATCATAAAGAAGAGTGAGTGTAAATAAAATTTAAACTTTTGACCAGTTGAAACATTTTGTAAATTAAAATTAAAAAAAACATATAGGGGGGGTGGGGAAATCATCCTCATTTTAAATCCCCGGTAGACTTGTTGTTCTAACAACTTTGTTAGGTTCTAACAACAAGACAGATGATGATTCGAAATTCAATAGTGTTTGAGATTGTTAACATACAAATTTATGTTTTTGTCACCTTCCATCTAATATTTATGGAAATTATCATTTCAACATGTACCACATCACTTTTCTAACTGTCTAATGTCTTTGATTCTGATAACCCTAAATAAATATTTTAAACCTTTTTTTCTCTACATTAACAATAAAAATTTTTGTCCTTCGATCAAAATACTAAATGGATCCCTCGACGCAACCCAATGATCTCCAATAACAAATTCCCCAATTATTCGATTTCTAATACCTCTACCTATATTTTTGTTTCTAATCCCCTACCTATATTTTCTCGGATTAATAGCCTAAAACGACCACGACCCGAAATGTTTATCAGATTATGAACTTCAATCTTTGGGCTAATTGTTATAACCTATTGTATTTCTATAAATAATACATACATCCTATACCTAATTATTTCTTACTTTCCCTTCATCCTTCCCCTTTCCCCCCCTCCCCCTCCCCCTCCTCTCCCTCCCCCCCCCTCTTTTTCCCACTCACCCCCCCCTATATTTTTTGGATTGATAAGAAATGTTTTGAAGACTCATTCTTAGGTCATGATTTAATAGATAAGACGTTTGTTTAAATGTAAATACCAGTACCAGTTGAAAACTTTTCTTGCCGTTTTTTTTTCAAGTATTTAATTTATTTACATGTCAATGAACGCATTTTTTCTTTTCCATTTAAACACAAGCATTTTATTATTCATGACATCTGGTCATTTAAGCCAAATTTACTAGTCTTTTATGCCATTACAAGAATTTTTAATTTTTTAATATAATCAATTATTATTCATTTTATTTTCTATTTGCTAGTCTTTAATTTTAGATTCTTTTTTTTATCTATCATATAAAGGTCTACGAATTAATGTTTATTATACATATAAACACGCACCTCCGAAAAAAATGTGCCACAGCCAGGAATCGAACGAGGATCATCCAAACTTTATTAATTTTATATTCTTGTCTTTTCGGCACCTGAGGCCATATATTCAAACGCGTTTATTTATACTATAAGACAACCTTTTATTTAAATTAAAAACAATACGAAAGTAAAATTCCGGCTGTGGCACACACCACTCCAGTTTACACTAATATAATATCAATATACATATAGTATAAGGTATAATTATTAAAGTTTACCGACTCTTCTCTTTCACCATTAATTTATTTTTCCTTTTTCATTTCTTCGAGTGAATTATTTAATGCTCTTGACGTTTGTTCTCTTTTAGGCATTTACATTTTTAATCGTTGATTGTTTGATAAGTAGGCAAAAATACCAACACCATTTACACCATTTTATTTGCAAATATTTCGGGTTGCAAATCGCCATCTATCATCAGCGCAGATAATTGTTTTGATGGTGGATGTTGTCTATGTTTTTGCCTCTGAATGTTTGCCATTTCGCTTTTGATTAAAATTCATAAATCAATTCTTTTTTAGATACTCTTTAAAATGTATATTCTCATTTTGCCTTCAAAATTGTTTGAAGCCCACTTTACTCTTGTACTTCATAGGAAAGATAGGAGAAATGGTTGCCATAGTAACAAAATATAAATATTCTCCCATGTTTATAAATTTTACATCTTGAATTCTAATATATCGGCGGAAGCTAAATATACATCGACACAAAAAATCTGGTGTGCAAGCACATCACACAGCTTTCAATTACCGAATGTAAGAGAAAGTTATGCGACCAGTCACACCAGGTTTTTACATACTCTATTATAAAGAAGGAAATCCTTCTTTCTAATTTTCCAATTTAACAACAAATTAATATGAAAAAAACTATTTTCTGCACTGATGATGGGTGGCGGGGTGCAGCCCTAAATATTTGCAAATAAAATGGGAAACGGGCTGTCCCATTTATTTTTTTAATAAACCAAAATTTTGTACCAATTATTAAACAACATCGTGGCATTTAAAATTACAACATTCTATTATTTATATTCTTATTAATTAATTATTCTTTGAGTTTTCGACGAGTAGAGGTTCACCCCCTGACAGGAAAAAATGAAGAAATTTCTTCGATATAAATTAAATAAAAAGTGTGCTGAAAGCCTTTGTTTTGATGACAAAAATTACGTTTCGGCAACAAATTAATTCTTCATCAGATCCGGTGTTCGATTTACAGAAAAATTGCCTCGTATGTAGTTATATTATAATAAGCAAGAGTCAGTTTGTTGATCGACTTTGTGCTCACTCTCTGCCTGTCAGCATTTTAACTCTATGAATTCAGAGGTCGCGAGTTCGTTAGCTTCTTCTATAAAGGGAACTGAATAGACAAGTTCTTTCTTCTCCTATTCCTTTTTTGTTTACGAAATATTCTTTTATCATATTTTTTGTAAAAAGAGTCGTGTACTTGTTCGAGTCTTTTTTTTCAGTGTTCATCTCTTAATACTGTAGTATCCACCACCATTTTGTTGAAAGAATTCTTGTAAATATTTTACTCTCTGATTTTCGTTTTTACCATTAAACTGTCTTTTATACTTCAATTTAAATGTTTTTCAATAAATATAACATACATTACATTATTATTAGACCTAAATACGTACAATTTCTGTATTATTGTGATGGAAGAAATAAACACAATTTATTATATTATACATATATATTTCTTTGTTTTTAGTGAATTGTAATTATTTTTCTGGTCCCCTGCACGTGTTTTTGTTTATTTTTTCAACTTTAAATAATTGGTCTACTTTGTGTTTCGTTTCTTTTTTTTTCCAGAACATCTCCGAAAAACGACAAATAGCCAAGTGGCAGAGAAAACGCAACCTTACGTTTGTCCAAAATGTTCCAGAGAATATAAATTTAAAACTTCATTTACGAAACATTTACGATTTGAATGTGAAGTTGAGAAACAATTCCATTGTGCTTATTGTAATTTTCGGACTCGAAGTCGACATCATCTTGAAAAACATTTCATCAATGAACATTGAACATTGAAAGAAATTTACAAATTTCCGTCCGTCCCTTAAAAAGAAATCTTTTTTTTTTTTAAATCAGAATGTTTTTTAATTAGAAAAAATCCTCAGAGATCGGAACGTTATTTTTTTTTAAAATAATCATTTTAAATTTACAACTGGCAAGATACTTTCCTATACACCAGGCAACTAAACATTTTTCCAGAAAGGCTTTCTAAATGATCTAAAACCATATATTGAATATTAACTGGCTTATTTCAACCAGGGGCGTATATAGAATTCTTTCTGGGGAGGAGGGGCGAATTCATTTTTAAATACCCTCCTCTTCACATATACAAAAATATTTTTTAAATACCGCATATACCTTAGCCCCGAGTGGCCCGGGTCCTCTCAAAGACAAAAGTTTTATTAAAAAAATTCTTAAATATTAATATATTTCATTTTTTTTTTTTAATTATTTTTATTTATGCGACGCACTTTTTCACTCAGAAATAGACCATATATTTGAAAAATTCCCTCGGTACATCTATATCTCTATTATTATTTTAATTGATAGTTTAATGTTGAATTTATAAGATTGAAATTGGAAGGAATGTAACAAGCTTTCACCTTCACACTTTATTTAGCTCAAACGTTTCGATCACCATAACGGATGGACTGATGCGTCCCATGCAACTATTTTTAGATTTTTTTTTGACAGCCTTTGAAAGCTTACTGATGATGGCATCCATTATGATGACCGAAACGTTCGAGCTTAAATAAAGTGTGAAGATGATTGAATCAAAAGCTCGTTGTTTCATTCCTGTCTAGTCCAATTTTTTATCATAATATTATCTTTAATTCTATCATCTATTCATTAAAGGCATTATTACAAAAATAATAAGTAGACTGGGTGAATAGCGCTTCACAAGAATATGGACCAAAAAGCCATTATTCTTTCATCTGAAAATTTTATTCACTTCAAAATTATTTCCTTTTTCAGTGTTTCAAACACAAATTGTAATAATTATAAAAATTCCTTTTGTGTTTGAAATGTAGAGGAACGAGATGCATCAAATTACAACTCATTACTTTACTCACTTACTTAATTCCTTACCACACTTCCCCTGTTGAGTATTTCGATATTAATTTGAATATTTTTCATCAAATCTTTTAGACATTGTGATCTAAATATTAGAATTTTGTACGGTTCTTCTATCTGTCTATATATTTCTGTCTGTGATTTAAAAAAACCTCCAGGCGATTCAAAATATTTTTTAAAAGACATAATTTTTTCTTTAAAGTGGCTAAGACTCCGCTGAAAATCATCGGACTGCCTGGGATTCGAACCCTCGACCCTTGGTATATAAGGCAGGCGCGCTACCAACTACGCCAAGCCCGAGGGCACTTTTCCGTTTTCATTAAAATTTATCTTATTGTTTTATACCCGTATTCATAGTCGTTTCTTGAGGAAGAAGGAATCCTTATATCTATACATTTATATAGGCATAAGGATTCCTTGTTCCTCAAGCAATGACTATGAATACGGACGGGTATTAGACTTTCACAATTAGGCTTATTGTTATTAGAAATAAAAGACATTATTTTAGCTTAAATCGTAGTTTATTTTAGCAAATAATATTTATAACGTTTCGGCTGCTCGTCATTAGGTCGACATTACTACACAGTTAATCGTTCATTGTTCAAAGTTCATCTATCTGATGGCGGCTGCAAATTTAGCAGCGATGTTTTTTTTGCTAAAGTAAACCACGCTTTAAGACAAAATGTCTTTTTATTTCCAATTAACTTTGATAATTTCACGTCAACATCATAAATATTTTGGACTAAAATGAGCTGCATTTTTTCATTTAAATTGTTATTTTCTATTTTTTTTTTTTTTTAGCTGACGAATTTGGACCATCCTCAGGGCTGGAAGCACTCATTATTAGCGAAATTCAATTTTGTCTTTTATATCAAAACTATCATTACTCATCTAAATATAGTTTTTTTTTTTTTTTTTTTAAATATATTGAATAATTTTAATCCAGGTGATGATTGTATTGGTCAAAATAAAAAGAAATATGTCCGAATCCGAAAAGCTTCTTTCAGATATAGGTCATTTTTTTCACAAAATTATTTAAATTTCAACATCTTGATTGAGTTCATGTAAATGTAATGTGTTTGTCCTGTTTGAAAAAGCAATTTGATCCATTTATCCGTTCCGAAATGGCAGACATAGCTTTTTTAAATAAAAAAAGCCTCCATATTGAAACAGATAAATAAATTGAGTTTTTTCCCCAAATTAGGACTTAATTTCGGTGCAAAAATTCAATTTAATTAAGCAGAACTTTATTGTAACCATTATTAGTTCGTTGTTTCTCTTTTTTGACTTTCTTCCTACTCTGAGGATGACCCATACCCTGACCGAAACGTCACATGAGAAAAGATAAATTTAAAATGAAAAACATTTCTCATTTATACTACAACCTTAATGAATAAATGCCATAACTTAAAATACTTAATATATAGAGAACATTTTTATATCTTTTAGAATATTTTAACAATTCTATAAGACCAAAAAACTAATTTTATAATCATAAAAAGTTTCAATGAATCAAATTATATCAATTATTTTTGTATTTCAAAATATTTTATTCAAAATAAAAAAAATAAAACAAGAGAAATTTTTTTTTTTATGCTCTATTTAGATTACTAATTCCACACCATTTTATTTTACTCGTTTGATTTTAACAAATTTTTGTTTTTATTTTTTTTTTTACTAATTTCAAATAAAGCATGATATAGGAATTAAAAAAAAAAAAAATACGTTTTTTATACTTTTGTTTTATTTTCAGCAAATATAAATAATAAACGTTTTATTTGTCCGAAATGTTCGCGGGAATATAAATTCTCATCAACATTGAATACCCATCTGCGATTTGAGTGTGGATTGGAGCCTCAATATCAATGTCCATATTGTATGCATCGTTCCAAACATAAAGGGAACCTCAAAAGGCACGTTCTTATTAAACACCCTGATCAAATGTATTATTATAAAAGCAATTAATATATATAAGAGAAAATTTTATGTATTTTGTAAATGTAAGTATCCCATTATTTGACTTAGAACAGAAAGCGAGAATTCTACCTCTGTCTGCAAGGGGCAAGAGATTATTTAGAGAGCTTAAACAAATGATAAAACTATATAGTCTTTTGGAGAAGAGGTAGAAATCTAATTTCATAATCTCGCGTCCCGTTCTGGGCGATATAATTTGTTTAAATTAAGATGCTTTTACACCAAGCGATACTCCCTCCCCGGGAGCTAGAGCCTTGAGTATATGGTATATAAATTTTAATGCCCGTCTGTACCAGACTATACCACATACTCAAGACTCTAGCTCCCAGGTGGGAACTTAATTCTGGCGCTCACTGTACCAACAGATGAGAAATTTAACCTTACTTGGTGTAAAAGTACTTATAATTTTACTCGGGAAATAAACCGGAAAGGTAACCAAAGGGTGTTAATAAAAAGTTGTCAACGTTTCGAGCGCTGATCCTATTCATCATCGAAAGAGCAAATCGGACTGTTTGTCTGTTGGTGGGGGCTTTTATTTATCTCCAGACTTATTTAACAACCTTTGACTGCCTCTCTGCTTCATTTTCTGAAAAACATTCTCTTCTCTGAAAAATTCGAACTTGTTTTGTTATTGTCATAAAGATACAAAAAAATTATTATTTTTATTTTTTAAACATGACTTCTTCAAATTAAAATCGATTTTGAAAATAATTATGTATTATTAATGGGCCTACTTTCTTGAAAACCTTGAAGAAGCCATGGATTTAGATCTAAAAGTCATTATTTTTTTACAAAATAATTATACATAATTAATACTATAATGTATTATTTAACTTTTCAATAAATATTTTTTTTTTTCAATCAGATTGAACAAATTCTCTCTAAAATTAAAAAAATATCAATTTAGCGTTGTCAGATTATTTCACCATAAACTCGGAAAGAAACGAGAGTCAAACTCTTAGGCCCAATACACACGGAGAAACTCAAAAAAAAAAAAAAAAAAAAATCCTACAAAATTTATTTTTTTAATATTTTATATTCTGATATTTTTCATCTTTTTTTATTAAATAATTTTCAATAGGCTTAAATCTAATCGCTAACTAAATTAGTTATTTTTAACAATGGCGCAGACCTCCTTAAAAAAAAAAAAATTAAATTAAAGTTGTTTCTCACTTGAATGAAACTCTAATCTTTGCCAGTAATTTATTTCAAAATAAACTAAATAAAACGTAATTCCAGTTATTTTAATAAATATTTTTTGTAAATTTTAAATAAAAAATATTTCTTATTATATTCGAAAATTTTAAAAACTAGGCCTATACATTATTAATTTTAAAAAATCGAAATTCATTTAAGGTTGTTCGGATAGTACATCGTAAGTCATAATAGAATCTAAATTTTTTTTTAAATAAAATTAAAAATTTGAATGCCAAAATTCCTTATTATAATTTAGTCGTGACCTATCAGAGTTTATAATTGGATTAAGTTAATAATTTAATTACCAAAAATAATAAATGAATGACTTTCGACTTGAGCAGTTTTTCACGTAATATAGAACTGGCAACATTGCATTCATCAACTATCTATTTTAAATCTTAAACGCCTTAAATTTTATTTTATTTAATATATTACAATGTTTAATGCAAATCAGTTTAAACACAATGGACGATTTGCGAGAAAAATATTGTAAAATTGAAAAAAAATGTATCTGACATAGAGAAAAGACACTTATGTTATGCGACGTTGCCAGGCTGGTCTGACTCTCGAGAATTCATTATTTTTAAATATTAGCGACTGTCATTTTGGAGAATTTTTTGACTCTTGTTAAAATATCTTTAAAAGCGGTCGGCAGAAACTTTGATTTTATTTTTAACATATTCCCGGAAGTGAATTAATAAAATGTAAGTTTTTTTGTTTTTGTATCATTTGCACAGATGCCTATAAAATTCGATATGTGTGCGTTTTGTCGATATTCCCCATAGGCTACATGTTAAATTTCTAATTTTTAAAAATTAATTACACGATAACCCTGTGTCAGATCTGCTTCAAAATTTTATTTTATATGTATTTGATAGTCGATTAATAACATATTAAAAAATTAGCTTTTAATCAGTTAAAGTGCTTTAATGTCCGAACAACCTTAACTTGACTTAATAAATATTTCCTGCAATTTTTAATAAAAAATATAAGATATTATTACTTAAATAAAGCCTTTCCTTATATTGCCAAAAAATATCTTTATTAAAAGAGCTGATCGAAAAAGTCGGCCTTATTGAGTTAGCGTCAACTGAATTCGAATGCAACTTGAGTTTCCCCCGTGTGCAGAATCCATGCAATTTCAGTTTGAAACTCGACGATTTGCGTCTGCTATGAGTTTTTTTTTGAGTTTCTCCGTGTGTATTGGGCCTTAAGTTCTCCCTCTTTGTTACACCTTTAGGCTTAAATACCTGGAGATATTGACTCCCTGGTAAAATAATAACCTGACAACGCTAAATATTTTTTGAAATAAAATTAATAAAACTAAAGAATCAATGCACTTGAAATTCAGTGACTGTATCATCACTTACTAGGAGGCGTTGAGAAGTCTGGCTAATCAGACGATTCTGAGTGTTAGAACAAATACTTTTTATATTTTATTATAGCTTATATATTTTATAAATTCGACTAAAAATACCTTTGACATATCTTCAAGATGCAATTGCACAGTATTTCGGTCTAAAGACCATCGCAATTCATAGAATATGAAGGAGATGTCGCTGTAAATTCAAATTCGTATATTTCAGCAGATAAGACTATAGTATGAATCATAAAAAATCTATACCTCGTCTTATCTACGGTTTATATTTTTATTTATTTTTTTTGCATTAGTATTCGAGAGATCTCTTTTGGTCACTAATTTCACTTAACATAAAGTTTATTCCTTCATAATTCTTTAATTTTATTCAGCATATCGCCTGCTGAGAATCTTACTTGTTAGTGGCGAAAGTTCGAAATTCAACAATTGGAGAAAAGGCGTTTGAAAGTTCTAAAAACATATATTACATTCAAATGCCCTCGGGGCTTGGTGTAGAGGTTAGCGTGCTAACCTCGTATACCAAACGTCGCGGGTTCGGACCCCAGGCAGTCCGATGATTTTATTTAAGCCAATTGGATACCAAATGGCTGAAATAAGAATGCCTGGACCCCATATATGTATATTAGGGTGGCCGCAAAAAACAAAATTTTTTAATTTCTTTCAGGCGAACATTCTAAAAGTTGTCTTTTGGCTAGAAAATGATAATGTCAAAGTTTTAGCTAAATTGGGTAACGTTAACCCTTGCCTCATCGGGGTTAAAATTTTGAAAAAAGTGCGATTTTATCTAAAAATTCGCAATTTTTACTTCATAAAACGAAAACAAAGTATCGTAGAAAAAATGAATCTTGGCTCATTTCATAGCAAATTTAATTCTCTTGAGGTTTTATAATAACCATTTTTTTCATTAAAACTTATAGATTTAGTGATATTTACAAATTAGCATTTCGGTTTTGATATATCGTCTCTTGCATCACGTAGTGACGTATCTCAAAAAAATTAAAAATTGAGATACAACGGGTATGGCCGTGTCCTGGCGTTCTTTACATTATCACAAAGTGACGAATCTGTATTTACATGTTTTTTTCGTATTATTTAGGTTTTTTGGTTTTGCGTATCTATACATTTAATATAACAACACGAACTATAAACAGCTCTCCTGAAAAATGATAGAAATTGAGATACGCCACTACGTGATTCAGGCGACGATATTGCTCTTTTTGAAAAATAAGTGGAAAATCACAATATAAACCAGCGTTTTCCAAACTGTGAAGCGCGCCTCCCTAGGGAGGCGCGCGGACTAAGTCTAAGGGGAGGCGCGAATATTGGCCACCAAGATCAATTTTCCAAATGATTGCTAGTTTTATAAATAAAATAATTTTGATGATTCTGGGACGGAGTTTTTAATTAAAATAATAAATATGAATAAATAAAAAAAATATTTTTTATATAAATTTAAATTTTTTAGTATTAAAAATTTTTGTTTTTGTATTATTTTATTAAATGTGTAGGGGAGGGGGCGTCATACGATTAAATATTTTTAAGGAGGCGTTGTAACATACATAAAGTTTGAAACCACTGGCCTAAAGTAAGACTCATTCTAGAAAATTATACTATAATACTTAAAAAAATAAATAAAAATATAAACAGAAATGTAGATAAGACAGGTATAAATTTTTTAT
>JAKCPI010028221.1:0-12858 GCA_023213315.1 Euborellia annulipes | reverse complement strand
TTTAATATGAAATAACTTACCCATTTTTAAGTAAATTTAACACAAATCCATATCATTTTAATAAATATTTACAATTTAAATAAAACAAAGACAAAAATGTCGAAATTTTTTTATTAAGGTGCGCGTCTCGGGGTGCTAATTTTGGGAGATTCCCGCGGCCACAATTTTGAAGCTATCGACCTCAATTTTTTTTTTTAAATTAAAGCTATTTAAAATGTCTACAACTTATAGAAGCCCTTTTTTTGATTTTCGAAAAAATAATTATTTTTTTTTTTTAGATTAATCGCATTAAATAAAAGATTTTTTTTTAAATAGATATATAGATAATTATATCTTATAGATAATTAAATTAGTAATCATTGCGTTAAATAATAATTAATGTTTTACTCTTAATTAATTAGCTGGAAACTTTTCAAATGAAATGGGATAAATCCCTTGTATTCCTATGGGAAAAACTAACGCCATCTCTTGCCGCCTAGAGTAACTCGGTAGTCAATCGTGTCCTAACGGCGTTTCGAGACGCGCACCTTAACGTCAATTTTCTAAAATTTAAAAATCTTTCCATTTCAGTTTTTCTCTGTCTATTTTATTGGAAATTCTTATAAAAACAAAATTTTGAATATCCAACAAAACATATCGAGATTATGTTGATTTGTCTTTCAAATTGAAAAATTAACATTTTTCTTTATTTCATTTAAATTGATTTGTATTTGTATTAAATTTACTTAGAAATGATAAGATATTTCATATTAAATATTTCTTAAATTAGAGTATCTTTAAGTTAGCTTATAACAGGTCTTCTTAAGAAGAAACAAAGTGTTACGTTTTTTTTTGACGCGATGTGCATATATGGAATTTTTCTGAACTCTCCGAGTGTATTCCATATAAAAAAATCTGGTGTGACTGGTCGCACAGCACACAGCTTTCTCTTACCTTCGGAAATCGAAAATGGTGTTCTGTGCTTGTCACACCAGATTTTTCGTGTCGACATAAATTTAGTTTCCGCCGATATATTAGAATTCAAGATGTAAAATTTATAAGTATGGGAAAATGTTTATATTTTGTTACCATTGCAACCATTTCTCCTATCTTCCCAATGAAGTACAAGACTAAAGTGTGAGGTTCCAAATACTCCCTTCTTCTTTCCCTAACTGCCATGAGTGGAATATTTTTATTTCCACTAAATTCATCTTTAATTTCTAAATAAATAAATGAATAGGCAAATTAACAAATAGTTAATGCTAATTGGACTTTGAATAATAAAGAATATAAACACATTTTATGAGCTTATCTCTATTTTAAAGAGAGAACTTTCAACAGAAAATAAATTTAATTTTCAATGCATCTCTATAAAATTAACGTCATTAAATTGTTCATTACTCACTCACTCACTATCTATAATAAGTTTTGCCTTTTGGATAATTCCAAGTGTTTACTGATTTAGCGGCCTCCAAGGAATTTTATTGAGAGCAATTAAAGAAGAAATGATGATCTTATCGTTTTGATATCGCTCAGCGAGATTCTCTCGTAATTATTATACGTGCTATGTAAATATTATATAAATATAATCATAAAAAAAAGTTTAATTTCTCTATTAGGTAACCAGAGTAATGCAATGAACGTTAATGCAGAAAAGAGCGTTAATATTTCATAAATATGAACGTAAAAGATTCTATTTTGATGCAATAATTCAATGTAAAATTATTTATTTCTGCGTAGCCTTCGGCAGGAGCATCGAGAGAGAATTGAATTTTAATTGAAAAAGTGCTCTAGAACGGCTTTAATGTTGAATTTTATAGATTTTTTTGTATTTATTACCATTCTTTGTTAACTATTTTGCTTATAATTTCGTTAATAATTAACAGATTTTCACGCCCCGGGCTTGTTGTAGGGGTTAGTGTGCTGGTATTGTATGGCAAGGGTCGCGGGTTCGGATCCCAGGCAGTCCGATGGATACCAAATGGCTTAAGGTGCGCGTCTCGGAAAACCGTTAAAACACGATTGACTCGAGGCGGCACCAGATGGCGTTAGTGTTCCCCCATTAGAATACACGCAACTTGATCCATTTCATTCTAGACTAGGGTTGGTAGATTCGGAGGCTGAATCGATTATCGATTTTCGATTTTTAAAATCGAAACCAAATAATCGATTTTTAAAAAATCGATTTTTGCCTTAAAAAAATCGATTTTAATCGATTTTCGATTTTTTTACAAAAAATCTTTCACTATGCCCATAAGTTGATTTTAAGGTTCTGCTTACGATTTCCAAGCGGTTTGTGGAACAAGAAAAATAGAACGTTGCATTACTGATGCCCAAATCAATTTATTCAGTCTTTATAACTTCTTTAAAAACCAACACATTGTATATGGTATAACATATTTAGTGTTTATAACTTAAGTTTTAACGTTATAACGTAAATTTTAACAAACCAAGAGAACTAAACATCAGCTTCTATATTTCTCAAAAAATATGGTGGGACTCGTCGCACAGCACAACTTTCTCTTATCTTCAGTAAGCGAAAGTTGTGTTCTGTGCTTGTCACACCAGATTTTTGTGTGGACATATATTTAGGGTCCGACAGTAAGCTTAAGGTACATTTGAATTCAAGATTTTTTTTCTAAAACACCCTTTTTTCTCATTCACACACACATTCACACAGTCTTCTCGGCAACTTAAACCATTTAAGACTTTTACGATATACGATATCCGTTATTGATAATACACACATATTAGGGGTCCAGGCATTCTTATTTAAGCCATTTGGTATCCAAATGGCTTAAATAAAATCATCGGACTGTCTGGGGTCCGAACCCACGACTTTTGGTACACGAGGTTAGCGAGGATAGCACCACTACACCAAGCCCCGAGGGCTGAATTCAAGATTAAAATTTATAAACATGGGGAAATATTTATATTTTGTTACCATTGCAGCAAATTCTCCTATCTTTCCTATGAAATACAAGAGTAAAGTGTACTTCAAAATGAGAATATACATTTTAAAGAGCATCTAAAAAAATAATTGATTTTTGAATTTTAATCAAAATCGTTGGGGTTATTTCTAAGAAAATCAAAAAAACCTGAAAAACTACCTCAGTAAAGTACTAGTACTTTTTGGCCAATTTTAATTAACCGCTTATTTTCTCGCTCCAGGGGGTGTCTTTCTTAAATTCCAACCTCATAGCTCAAATCCTTCAAGCTTAAAATTGAACACAGACGGACAGATCATGTCGCTAAAATCACTTTCTTGGAAAATCGAAAATCGAAAATCGGCCGTCAAAAATCGATTTTTTCGATTTTTTCAAAACACTGAATCGATTTCGATTTTAATCGAAAATCGAAGCTCAAAATCGATTTTCGATTAAAATCGAAATCGATTCGACCAACCCTATTCTAGACTTTCCAGCTAATTAATTAAAGGCAAAAAATTAATTATTCTTTAACACAATGATTACTAATTTAATTATCTACAACTTATAGAGCTCCTTTTTTTTAATATCTTTTATTTAATGCGATTAATCTAAAAAAAATTTTTTTTTTTGAAAATCAAAAAAAGGGCTTCTATAAGTTGTAGATATTTTAAATAGCTTTAATTTAAAAAAAATTTGAGGTCGATAGCTTCAAAATTGTGGCCGCTGGAAAGTCCCAAAATTAGCACCCCGAGACGCGCACCTTAAATAAGAATGCCTGGACCCAAAATATATATATATATTCATAAATAACGGTTATCGTATAAAATATTATATGGCTTAAGTTGCCGAAAATACTGTGTGCATGTGTGTGAATGGGAAAAAAGTGTGAGTGTTTAAATAAATAAATAAATGATACAAACACAATACCCCCTGCACCGCTGCAGGCATCGCGTCTCCACACCAATTGATGCCTAATCTCCAGGCGTTCAGGCAAATTTAAGCTTGAAAACGCTATATTGGATACCAAATGGCTTAAATAAGAATGCCTGGACCCAAAATAAATATATATTCAAATAACGGTTATCGTCAAAAAGTCTTATATGGCCTAAGTTGCCGAAAAAACTGTGTGTGAGTGTGAAAGAGAAAAAAGTGTGAGTGTTGAAAAAAACAAACACGAATTAATGATTTTTAGAAAGCTAAAGAATTCTAGAGTATCATAAATACATGTCTTTTGCGTTCAGGGAAGGAAGAAATTGTATTGGGTCTCCCTGTCTAGATATCAGCCCGTTTTGCATAATCAAGAAAAGGCAAGGGTCCGCGCCAGCTGGCGGGGGATCTAGGAGGCCGAAGCCCCCCGTCTAAGGCGGGCGCCTCGGCTAATCTATATATAATAAAAGCGAAGTGTCCGTCTGTCTGTCTGTCTGTCCGTCCGTCTGTCACGCTCTGTTTGACCAACTTCCCGTTGGAATTTTGAAACCAAATTTTGCAGTCTTATGGAGAGTCCAGGAAAAATACTCGGGTTCCGAAATTCCTATAACTTTTTTAGTTATTAATATTAGTATAGATTCCTAAAGTTACGATTTCTCCTATAGGAAATGTTTAGAGAAATATCTGTGTCTTCTTCTTTCTTTGCCGTTATTATTTCCGCTTTGCTGGGTCGGCAGTAAAAGGGTTGGCGGAATGTGTTGGTTGTTTTGCGGCCGGAAGAAATAGAACAGGCCGGCCCGTCGCACGATCTGACGCCTGTTGAAAATATAGAAGGAAGGGACTGACATGTAAAGAATAGAAGGACTGCCACTCCCAGGTAGCTCGTGGTCGCCATTCACGTACCCACAAGATGTGGGCTCCAGAGCAAGAGAAATACGTATCTGTCTATTCTTTGCATTTATGTATTCTATGAATGTAAACAAATCCTCAAGCAGGCACTGGATTGGAATAGTAATATTCTTTTAATTTAAGGCGGCTGAGAAGGTGAGGGTCTAGGAGAGCCGAAGAAGGGCTATTTTTTATAATTTGAGAATTAATAGAAAGCTTGAGCTAACGAATGACACCTTATTAAATAAAAATAATTATTTTTTTATACCTATAAAACTTTATCTTCAATTTCATCTTTTCTCTCCTCGTTTTACATTGTGAAAAAAAAAATAAAAATTAAATTGAAAGAGAGAGAGGGAGGCTATACTAAAAAGAAAAAAGGTGGGCAGGGCAGCAGCATATTGGTCGTGAAGTCAGTCAGCCATAAACCGAGGAGGCATCGATCATGTAGCTATCTTCGTAACGACTACAATAAATCATTTAAGAGCTTGCGTAAAACCAACTTGCTAAGTTGTATTGGAATATTAAAGCTGTCATCAAGGGTAGATATACAGTGAGACATTTCAAATTCATATAGCCCAGGCCAAGCGAGCGACAGCGTGCAGTTTATTCAATGAAATATCAACGTGATATTAAATTGAAGATAACATCTTCTGAAGAAGAAAAAAAAAAAAAGAAAGGATATCTATAAAGTATCCATTTAGGGCTATACAATATTTTATCAACTTTTTCGATATTGAATAAATATATTATAAAAACTTGGGGTGAGTTACAAACCCAAATATATAATAATAATAAAAAAAACTCTGCGCGAAATTGATTTAAAAAATATTTTTTATAATACTTAAACTACATACCATCGGATTATTTTTTTATAAGCTTTTTTTAAAGCCTTTACTAGCTACCCAGCCCGCTTTGGGCCAATTATTGTCTAATATTTTCAAAGTGAATCCTTTCTCTCCTTGGGTTACTCCTTAAAATGAACGTCTAATTCATTAAAAGATAATATTTTTCTGTGGAGCTGTATTCTAGTGCAGCTTTTAAGTGATAAAATACCCCTCTCTAAGAATCCAAAGATTTAGTTTTACTAGAAAAATTATACTCATTGAAAAATAAATTCATCTCAAAAAAATCTGGTGTGACTGGCGCACAGCACACAACTTTCTCTTACCCTTCGGTAAGAGAAAGTTGTGCACCGTGCTGGTCACACCAGATTTTGTGTCGAGATATATTTAGTTTCCCATAGCACCTTAGTTTCAAACTTGCATTTTAAATGTTGACTGCTTGAAATAAACTATGGTTATTTTTCAAAATTTTAATCTCATATTTGGACATTTTATACACAATATAGAATCGTAAATAAATACAAAATTTCATAAGAATTGGAAAAAAAAATTTTAAATGCCTAAAAAGTTCCAAAGGGGACCCCCTTTTGAATCGAAATTAACATACAAATCCCTATAGGAAATTAACATTGTTTCTATGCGAAGATAAGGTGGAAAGGGAATTTAAAAAGAGTAGAGAGAGACGATAATGTTTGCAAGTGAGAGAGAGAGACATATATGTTTTCTTTGAAACAATTAAAGACACAAATAAAATAAAAATAAATGGGAATTTAAATAATAATTGATTTTTAATCTAATAAAAAGAAAAAGATTTAAATTACGTTACCATGGCAACCAGTTCTATCTTTCCTATGAAGAACAAGAGTAAAGTGGTCTTCAGAAGATTTCAACGGCAAAATGAGAATATACATTTTAAAAGAGCATCTAAAAAATAGTTGATTTATGAATTTTAAAAAAAATCCTTGGAGGAATTTTGAGAAAATCGAAAAAAACTGAAAAAGTACATCAGTAAAGTACTAGTACTTTTTGGCCGATTTTGTTCAAAAGCTTATTTTGAGATTCTTCAAAGGTACCTAAGTTAAATATAAAATTTCAATCCGGTAGCTCAACTCCTTCATGCTAAAAATCTGTCCACACACACAGACACACGCACACACACACACACACACACACACACACACAGACCAATTTGCGGGACCCACTTTTTTGGACTCAGGGGACCTCAAAACATGTATATCCATCAAAATCTCGACATCGAATTTTTGACATGATCGCAATACTTTCTCTCTCTATATATTTCATATATAGGGTAAGAGAAAGTAAAAAAATTATACATGGGTTTTTCTTATTCTGTCCCAAAACAATAATAATATCAATTAGGAGAGGACGTGATCCTTCCCGGGACATAGCAGCCAAGTAAAAATAAAAAAGGTTATATCCTGTCACCGACGTTTCGATCGCTAGTCGCACTCAGCTTCAGGGCAAGCAGAATTTTCAAAAATAAGTGCAACTGGTGTGATACTGTATATTAATATCATGCATAAACATGTTTGTACAATATCGTTTCAGTCGCATAGTTGGATGTTTAATTGTTTATTGCACTTTTTTATAACGATGCAAAATTATACAAACATGTTTATGCATGATATTAATATACAGTATTTTTTTGACAATTCTGCTTGCCTTGAAGATGAGTGCGACTAGCGGAGACAGGATATAACGTTTTTTATTTTTACTTGGCTGCTGTGTCCCGGGAAGGCTCCCGACCCTCTATCTACAGCCATCAAACTCAACAATAATGATATCCTTAAAAAATATAAATACACTGCGCAACAAAAAAAAAAAAAAAAAAAAACAACATTTTGTTTCTTCTTAAAAAAGCCCTGTTCTAATCTATCTTAATGGTATTGTAATTTATTAAACATTTGATATAAAATATCTTATCCATTTCTAAGTAAATTTAACACAAATCCATTTAATTTTAATAAATAATTACAATTTAAATAAAACAAAGACAAAATTGTCGAAATTTTTTTATTAACGCCAAATTTCTAAAATTTAAAAAAATCTTTCCATTTCAGTTTTTCTCTTTCTATTTTATTGGAAATTCTTATAAAAACTAAATTTTGAATTAATATCCAACAAAACATATCCAGATTATGTTGATTTGTCCCACGAAAATCGACATTTTTGTCTTTATTTCATTTAAATTGTATTAAATATATTAAAATGATTTGTAATTGTGTTAAATTTACTTAAAATGTTTAAGATATTTCATATTTAATGTTAGAGTATCATTAAGGTAGATTAGAACAGGTCTTCTTAAGAAGAAACAAAATATTACTTTTTTTGATGCGCAGTGTATATAAAAACTATACCCCCCCCCCCTCCCCTGGAATGTGACACGAACCTTTTGAACAAAATCTGTCAAAGAATACTTTACTGATCTACTCTTCAGGTTTTTTTTTTTTTTTTTCATAGGAGAATTAAATTCATGTATGATACACAAGGTTTTTTTGTTTCAATGATTTATTTATTTAACATTAACACTTTATACGTATTTCGTATTGTGTGTCATCATCACTGAATGAATTCAGTATGTAATTTACTTCCGATGGTGACACATATGGTGTCGAAATACTTATAAAGTGTTAATGTTAAATAAATAAATCATTGAAACAAAAAACCTTGTGTATCATACATAAATTTAATTCTCCTATTAAAGTATAATGTTTCAACTAGAACCTACGGTTACCAGTTTAAAATTAATTTTTTTCTCAAAATTTGCTCAAACGATTTTTGATTAAAGTTCAATTTTTAGATCAGGCAGAAACTAAATAATATGTCGACACAAAAATCTGGTGGGACAAGCACATAACACAACTTTCAATTACTAATTAAAATGAGATCAATAAACGGCGAGTTGAGGTTGGGTTTTACCCAATTCTTGGCCTCTCATACTAAGAGCAGAATTATGAGCTGTGCGACCAGTCACACCAGTTTTTTACGTATTAAAACTCTTTTTTTTGACGTGACAACGTCTAACAACGCATGTGTGTATATTGGCCGGACAGGGAGGCATGCACGAAAAAGTTTATCGGCTTGAATAACTCCTCTGTCTTAAGAGGTATCATTATTTTGAATATACGGTTAGAAAGAATGATTTTTTTTTATTCGTTTAAGGTCTTTTTCTGGCCATTTAGACCCCGTCTCTATTTATTTATCCAATTCAATTGAAACAAATTTTGTCGCCTTGATCGGGATGCGAACCCGCGACCCTTGGTACAAATGACCATCACGCTAACCACTACACCACAAATACAATTTTTCATAAAATATTTGTCTTCTTTTCCCTATGGAATTTGCATTTTTATTTCTTATTTGTTTTATATAGCAAAAGAAAAAAAAAAAAAACTCCATTTTCTATGACGTGAAGTAACTTAGGGCATTTAGTACGATTGAGAGCCCGCCTGGCCCGATATTCCTTGTAATTTAGATATATTGCAAGTCGTTGGTTGGTTCGTTCCCTCGGTGATCGATCTGCTTGTTTCTTTATGATAATGAGACAAACCTTTAGTCCAATTTGGTGGAGGCAATATTGGATACGAAGGCTAATCCATTCGAGAGCGATCCCAGGGGTTACGTTACGATTCTTTTTTTGTTTTTTTGTTTTTTTTTTTTTTTTTCTTTTGCATTATTAATCCACAGTGCTTTTTTTCACTCCTATATTAACATTTTATATATTCGTTTTTTTTTTTTTTTTTGTTAATTGATATTTTATTGTACAGTGAGCGCTACAATTAAGTCCCCACCTAATAGCTAGGGCCTTAAGTATATGGTGTATAGTGAAATAATTTTAAATTTGAAAAGGTAAAATAAAATCATCTGTACCAGATTTTACATTTTACCTTTTCGGTCATTAAAATTATTTCACTTTACCTTATACCATATACTTAAAGCTAAAGATATCAAGTGGGGACTTAATTGTGGAGCTCACTGTACATTAAAAGTTGACCAAGTTGCAAAACCTTCCAGCTCTTAATCATAGTTAATCCCAATGCCTACTTTACCCTTATCAACAGTGCCGATTTACCCATTAGGCGGAGTAGGCGATCTTTTTCGGCATCTGAGGTCATTTAGACTGCGCCCTATATTTAGATTGATTGGTAGCCAATTCAATTGAATTTACCCGGGGCCCCTAAAAGTGGGAAGCATCGCAGGGGAGAATGTTTGCTCTACCCCCCTCCCCCTCCCCACCGTCCTCAAAGGCTAGTTACGCCGCTGCTGTGTGTCTGTCTATCTGTCTGTCTGTCTGTGAACAAAATATCTCAAGAACGGAAAGAGCTAAGAAGTTGAAATTTTATATTTAAGTTAGCCACCCCCCTGGCACGTGACACCAAGCTTTTGAACAAAATTGGTCAAAGAGTACTACTACTTTTTCAGTGTTTTTTTTTTTTTTTTTCAATCAATTATTTTTTAGATGTAAATTTTGTCCTCAAAATTGTTTGAGGCACACTTTACTCTTGTACCCATGGAGATTCCATGTTAACAAAAAATAAATATTTTCCCATACTTTTTTTTTTTAAACACACTTTTTCCCACTCACACTCACACTCATATTCACACAGTCTTTTCGGCAATTCAGGCCATATAAGACTTTTACGATATCCGTTATTGATTAATATACATATTGGGGGTCCAGGCATTCTTATTTAAGCCATTTGGTATCCAAATGACTTAAATAAAAACGTCGGACTGCCTGGAGTCCGAACCCGCGACTTTTGGTATACGAGGTTAGCGCGCTAACCCCTACACCAAGCCCGTGGGCATCTTGAATTTAAATATAATTACTGTCGGAAACTCAATATATGTCTACACAAAAAATCTGTTGTGACAAGCACCAGTCACACCAGATTTTTTTAGATTATTTAAAAAAAAATAAAATAAAACAAGTATTGAAACACCCCGCAATGTAAACACTTATATGTTGTTTCAAAGAGAAGGATAAAGTCAACTGCTGGCTGGTATATAAATAAAGTCAGGTTTTCCCTGAACATACAAAACACTCTGAGTGAGCCAATTTCCAAATCCGCTCCTCGACGTTTTCTTTAGGCCCTTAAGCCCCTGTTAAGATCACATTATTATTTATTTATCATTCCATCAGTATATCCCGTACCTGTACACCTTGAATTATATTTAAACTTTTCTAAATATAAACCACCCACCCTATCGTAAATAAAATTTTACCTCCCTCTTTTTTACCTTTTTTTTTTACAACCAATAACACCTTATTTTTCAAACCATAAATAAAACAAAATTTATAACCAATATAAAACTATTTGAATAAAAACTAAAAATATCATATGTAGTTGAATTATTAATAACACTACTGTGGTCTGCGATGGTTCTGTTATTTATCAAGTTTTATGTATTTCAAAAATCAAGAAATTTTTTTATTATTAATTTAAAAAATCTGGTGTAGCCTAACGATCAGCACACAACTTTCTCTTGCCTTCGGTAATCAAAAGTTGTGTACTGTGCTTGTCATACCAGATTTTTTGGGTTTAGTTTCCCATAGCACCTTAGTTAACTTACATTTTGAACGTTGACTGCTTGAAATAAACTTTTATTTTTCTAAATTTTAATCTCATATTTGGACAATTTATACACAATAGAGAATTCTAAATATATACTAAATGTATATATAAGAGAGATATATATATATATACTGTATATTATATATAAACTAAAGAATGTAATCACTTCTGATGATGACAAGGAATTGTCGAAATACGTATCAAGTGTTAATTTTTTTAATTAATAAAACCTTTGAAACAAATAACCTAGTGTTTAATTTGTATATTTAATTTTAATTTACAAAATGTTTCAACGAGAACCAACGGTCGAAAGTTTAAATCTTACTAAATATATACATTTCATAAGAATTGGAAAACATTTTTTTAAATGTGTAAAAAGTTCCACTTTTGAATCGAAATTAACATCATATGGGGATTTAACATTGGCTCAACGAAAGGAAAAGCCGGAAAATGAATTTGAAAAAACTGAAATACATCAGTAAAGAGTACTTCAAACAATTTTCACGAAAAATTTTACTGATATACTTTTTAAAGAGTATCTAAAAAAATAGTTAATTTATATAAATTTTAAATATATATTTACTTGACATTTATTGGGCCCTGAAGATTGCCTCTATCGAGACCGAAACGTCGGCCCAATAAAAATATTTAAAGAAAGAAATATAGCTGTCAGTCTCTACTACTGCAATCCTTCCTTGATGAATTTTAATCTAAAAATCTGGTGTGGCTGGTTGCACACCACACAACTTACCCTTGGTAAGAGAAAGTTTTGTACTGTGCTTGTCACACCTAATTTTTTGTGTTGACATAGGTTTAGTTTCCGCCAATATATTTTATTTTTTTTTTTTATTTTAAAACACACTTTTTTTCCCATTCACACTCATATTCACACACACATACACAAGACTTTAAACGAAAACCGTTATAATGAAAATATATATAGGCCTACACACACACACACGGACACACACACAGACATAATGCCCAAAATGTTATTTTTGGACTCAGGGGAGAAACATCAAAATCTCGAAGTCGAATTTTTTTACGATTACAATACTTTCTCTTTATATTCTATACGAGAAAGTAAAAAAATTAAATAAAGATTTCCTAAATAAAAAAAAAAAAAGAGATTTTTATCTAAATAATAAAATGCCAAATTTGATATATGAATATCGAATAATCGCATTTGGAATAAATAAATATACTTATAAAACGAAACGAAAGAGTTGGCACTAAAATGGATATTGAATATTGCATTGGGTGTGATCGATTTAACGAGGAGTGGTGGGAAAAAAAAGATTTTTTTTTTTTTATTTATTCGAGTCAAGGTGTGTTAATTAAAAATCTAGAAATGAATTGATTGACACATTTTTAAATTTATAATAATCAATCATATGAGAGAAAATGAAATATTTTTATTCGATTTTGTTGTTTTCAGATACGATTGAGGGGATTTGATTCCTCGTTATTTTTTAGATGCTCTTTAAAAAGATATATTAGTAAAATTTTTCGTGAAAATTGTGGCTCTTCCTTCCATAGAGCCAATATTAAATCCTCATATGAGGATTTGCATGTTAATTTCGATTCAACACTTTGGAATCTTTTACAGATTTTTTAAAAAATTTTGTCCAATTCTTATTAGGCCAGTCAAATTGTGACATTAAATTCGCAAAACGCGATGTAACGCTGCAT